>CAUYRH010024114.1:0-33822 GCA_963574655.1 Perodicticus potto | reverse complement strand
CAGCCATGTACACCTGAGCTGGCGGGTTCGAATCCAGCCCGGGCCCGCCAAACAACAATGACGGCTGCAACCAAAAAATGGCTGGGTGTTGTGGCGGGCGCCTGTAGTCCCAGCTACTTGGGAGGCAGAGGCAGGAGACTCGCTTGAGCCCAGGAATTAGAGGTTGCTGTGAGCTGCGATGCCACAGCACTCTCTCCAGGGCGACAGCTTGAGGCTCTATCTCAAAAAAAAAAAAAAAAAAAAAATTCCCAGGCTGTTTTGCAGTAGAATTATTTCCTCCGCAAAACTGCTCCTTAATCCCGTCTCTACCTGTCAGAACTTCACACCCTTCTGTAACATTTTCGGTCACAATAGTCAGTTTTCCTGATAATTTTGTTAATGTCCTATCAAAGATCAAAAAGTTGAGTTTGTCATTTATATAATAATAAGCCATGAATGACTGGGACTTACAATGTCAGCTGATCAACATCTGAAGATATCAGTACTTCAGATTTTCTGTGAGCGATTTAAGAATTAAATTCAGATTGAAATGTCTGTTTTGATGTTCAAACAGACATTTCGAAGATGTCAACACAGCCAATAAAAATCTCAATTATGAAAAAAATTATTTCCCATGGTTCATCAAAAACACAAATCAAGAAAAATGATTTAAAAAAACAAAAACAAAAAATGATTAAAAAACAAAATACCTCCCCCACCCCCAAAAAAGAGCTAACATGTGTTTTGGAACTAAATGATCAAGGAGGTATTTAAGTGTTTAAGAACGTAAAAGTTTAATGCTCCTTTTATCCTTCACTAAAATGAGGGGCTGGGTCACATATGGCCCCAGGATGGGAGCGGCAGATGTGGCCTGCACAAGGGACACAGCCAGGCTAAATGACGGACAGGCCAATGAGTTGATGCTTCGGGATCAGTTTAGGTGCTAAGGGGCCACCAAAAATGTCCCAGGAGGACTCCCTCAGACTGTCACTACCAGAAGATGAGGACAATATTGGGAGGCTGTGACAACTGAGCTTAAGAGCAGTTCCAGACAGAAACAAGAAAAGAGCTGACCCATGCAGGAGAGACTGGGAGAGCCAGGTGGGGCATGGAACCTGCCTCAGGCAGTTGGGAGTGACAGCTGGCCAGAGAATTCGGGCCCCTGGACAGGTCGCCAGACAAGGAGTGTGTCCTGTGACAAGGATCGACCACCTTCTGGGGACAAGATGAAGCTCAGAGACGTGTAACTTCATTCCAGACACAGCAAAGGTCTTGGGGCCTCGGGACTTGGCTGAGTTCTCATCCTCATGCCAGCCCTGTCCTCCAGAGAACAAAGGCCAAGACCCAGCTTACAGGCAGCTAAGGGAGAACAACACCCAGGGAGGATTGTTTGAACGCTGTTGGGTGTCAGAGGAATTTACTATCCAGAAGACAAAGAAGATTCGCAAACAACCTATTACTCCAACACGGCCAGTTACCACCACGTTGCCTCTCAAGCCGAAATCCACCTCCATTGCCTGCTTGTCATCCTGGAGCTGGACCCTGTGGACATTTCTCCTGTGCTGCTGGCGCCTGCCAGCAGAGAGCCCTGGAGCCATGCTCCTGGTGGGAAGGGCGGCCTTCATCCCTCCAGTATGCTCACCCCTTTACCTGCTCCTGTGGAACAACACGGGCACTCACTCCAGGGGGCAGCTTCCCGCAGAATTTCCATAACACAGTCCCTTGGGAGGCTCCCCAGCGAGTCCCACAGACACCCCAGTGGGATTGCTAGTGAGCTCCACTGGCAGCCAGCCGGTGGCACCCTGCTCTCCAGCTGGCAGTGGCCCCAGTGAGCTCCTCCACCCTCCACTGTCCCATCCCGTGGAGCAGAGTCATGCACACCCCACAGAGATCCGAATCTCAGCTCTGGAGGGCTTGGGGAATGTAATTCCAAACTTCTTCCTTCCTTGGGCCTGTGGCCTCTGCCCTAGAGGGAGAACCTGCCCCCTGTGTCTGCTGTCCCCATATTCTGCAGAGCTCCTTTTACCTGTACTACTTACCAGTTAATAATTCGTGAATAATAAGCAATAACCTGATGCTAGTTAATAATTCTTTATATTTCGGGCAAGTAAACTTTTTTACAAAGAGCACAGAGGAGATGTTTTTGGCTCATCGGCTACACAGCCTCTGTGAGCACTGCCCGATCTTGCTCTTGCAGACAGATGAGGCAGGGTCGGACTGGGCCGACTCCTGACACCTTGCTCTACAAGTCAAGGATTCCCGTTCTGATTGCTCTGTGAATTCTGTCTCCTAACTGGATTCCGGCAAGCATAAATACCACGAGACCGGGGCAGTCACACACACACACACACACACACGGAAACCCTGGCGCTACGGAGGAGGCATAACCCCTTCATAGCTGGGGGCTGGAGGACCTCAGAGGGTTTGAAAGATGGGTTGACCTTAAACTTAAGCCTCGCCTCAACCACCTGCTTAATGGCACGACTTGGAGAAAGTTACCTCATTTTTCTTAGTCTGGGTTTTATCACCCCAAAATGGTCGTAAGACTTGGCTGTCTTGGCTCGGCGACTGTGGCTCAACGGGTTAAGGCGCCAGCCACGTACACCTGAGCTGGCAGGTTCGAATCCAGCCCGGGCCCACCAAACAATGACGGCTGCAACCAAAAACTGGCCGGGCATTGTGGCAGGCGCCTGTAGTCCCAGCTACTTGGGAGGCAGAGGCAGGAGACTCGCTTGGGCCCAGGAATTGGAGGTTGCTGTGAGCTGTGATGCCACAGCACTCTATCCAGGGTGACAGCTTGAGGCTCTGTCTCAAAAAAAAAAAAAAAAAAAAAAAGACTTGGCTGTCTTACACCTTAAGACAACTAAGAGGATAAAAGTGAGGCAGTTAAGAAAATAAATGGTGGCTCGGGGCCTGTGGCTCAAGCGGCTAAGGCGCCAGCCACGTACACCTGAGCTGGCGGGTTCGAATCCAGCCTGGGCCCGCCAAACGACAATGACGGCTGCAACCAAAAAATGGCCGGGCGTTGTGGCGGGCGCCTGCAGTCCCAGCTACTTGGGAGGAGGCAGGAGACTCACTTGAGCCCAGGAATTGGAGGTTGCTGTGAGCTGTGATGCTACAGCACTCTACCCAGGGTGACAGATTGAGGCTCTGTCTCAAAAAAAAAAAGAAAAAGAAAAAGAAAAAAGAAAATAAATGGCAAACTCTAAAGTACAGCACCGGATTTACAAATCACTTTATTGTTATCACCTGCTGCTGTCCACGCTGTGACTGGAACCAAGGCTTCTGCTCCTTTGGGTCCGGTGACAAATGACCCAGTCTAGATTATAACCTGAGGATACCAAAAGCGTTAAGTGGTAAAGGGAAACCTCTTCATCTGCAATACTTTCAGCTGTCTAGTTTCCAAACCCTTTTATACAAGAAGGTTTGAAATAAGAAATCCAAAACCTCTGTTACCCTGGGTGTCCTTACCATTTAAATGTAATTTAACCCAATTTAAAGTTTCCTTTTTCTCTCGTTCAGCTGCAACAGCATTATAGAAAACTCTACAAACACAGAAAGCGGCCATTTATAAACACGATGTTTTATAAAAGTTCAGTCTAAGTCGATTATGAGCAAAGCAGTCCATATTTTCTCCATTTAAAAAAACACGATTTAAATGGTAGCTGAGCCACAAACGCTGCTTTGAAATGTGCCACGATTCCATTACTGTGTGTTCACAATCAAGCCAGGATTAAAAAAGGAAGCGTGCACATGTCCCCAGCTGGCCCCTTTGAACATACAAAATATATGCACAGGTGAGGTGTTGACAACACAGGAACGGTACCTAGCCACTTTGGTGAAAAACGGGAACTACATTTTCCACAATCTCTGTCCCTGTATGGCTCTTTGTTAGACCGGATCAGAAGAGGAAGCAGCCCAAGGGCTGAGTGTGGAGGTGACCTGGTGGGCGTTGCCCTGGGCATCACAGTCACACGGGGCAATGGGTGGCACAGTGTCTTCACACCCCACTGCCTCACATACCCTTCTTCCCAACAGGGGAGCCAATGCCCATTGGCAGTGGCCTCGGCCCCCCGGGAGATGCCTGGCTCAGCCCAGCAGACAGCCAGCCTCCCCTGGGAGCCAAGCTGGGTGGGAGGGCTGCTCAGGGGACTGGTGAGTGACTCGTGTGGTCCGGGACCCTCCAACTCTCTCTGTGGACCTTCTCCCACAATCATGCTAGTCCTAATTCCTTTAGTAACCTCCTTCCACACAGAAAGAAGGGATCTGCCTGTGTGCGCACAGCTGCCCAGAGCCAGCCCATGAGGCCCACGTCAGAATGAGGTAAACGCAGCAGCACCCACAAACTCCAGAATGTCTATGAGGAACAAGGTGCCCATGTGGACAGGTGCACCCACAACTATTCTTTCTTTCTTTTTTTTTTTTTTTAATGAGAGTTTCACTATGTTGCCCTTAGTAGAGGGCCGTGGCATCACAGCTCACAGCAACCTCAAACTCTTGGGCTTAAGTGATTCTCTTGCCTCAGCCTCCCAAGTAGCTGGGACTATAGGCAACCGCCACAACACCTGGCTATTTTTTTTTTATTTATTATCATTGTTGTTGCAGTTGTCATTGTTTATCTGGCCAGGGCCAGTTTCAAACCCACCAGCCTCCGTGCATATGGCCAGCACCGTAACCACTGTGCTACGGGCACTAAGCCACAACTTTCTTTTCTTAATTGGGATTTTTAAAAAAACATACAACTTACCCTCTAGGCTGGGCATGTGGCTCAAGCCTGTAATCCCAGTACTTTCAAGGTGGGTGGATTGCTTGGGCTCAGTTCTAGACCAGCCTGAGTAAGAGCGAGACCCCATATCTATTAAAAATAGAAAAATTACCCATGCACAGTGGCAGGTGCCTGTAGTTCCAGTCACTCGAGAGGCTGAAGCAGGAGGATGTCTTGAGCCCGGGAGTTTGAGGTTGCAGTGAGCTATGGAAATCTCAAAGTCCTGGGCTCAAGCCATCCTCCCGACTTGGCCTCCCATGCCTGGCCACCTCTAGTTTTAACTGTACAGTTCAGTGGCCTTACCTATAATGATACTGTATAACAGATCTATAAAACCGAAGCTGTACCCAGTGAACAACCCCATTGCTCCTAGCAAACTTCGTTCTAAGTTCTGTCTTTATCATGTTTGGCCATTCTAAATGTCTCACATGGAACCATGCAGTATATGTCCTTTGGTGACTGGCTTATTCCACACAGCATAATGTCCTCAAAGTTCAGCAATGTTGCAGCACGTGACAGGAATTCTTCCCTTTTAAGCTGGATAATATTCCACTGTACGTAAATACCACATTTTCTCTACCCATTCACCTGTTGCACATTTGGACTGCTTCCTGCTACTGCAACTCTGGTACACACGGAGTGGATAACATTCATACCAGCACCATGCGTAATAGCTAAAGACTGGCTGTTTTGTCAAATGTCCAATGCAGATAGTCCGACAATGGGATACTGCAGACCAGGCTTCTCCTCTTTGGCACTGATGACATCGGGGCCAGATCACTGTTTGCTGGAGGGCTGTCTTGTGCTTCTCGGAATGTTAACAGTTTCCCTGGCCTCCACCCACTGGAAGCCAGCAGTGCCCTCCACCCTGAGTTGTGACAACCGTGAATGTCTCCAGACACCCGCATTTTCTGCAGTGCACAAAATCACCCCCCGGTGAGAACCACTGCCCAGACAAAGCATGATGTATGCAGATGGCCATTATCGCTTGTGTGGAACAGAACAAAAGCAAGCCTCCTCTAAGGTCACATTTAATCCCCCTGCCCTATAAAAGCCATTTACTACAGCAGGAAACAGGCAGCCACCTGCCTTACACAATTGTCTTCTCTCTGGCCTCTAGCAACAATGCAAAAGACTGGTTTTTGATCAGACCAGGTGGGGGCCCCTGTTTTTAATACAGCCCTTACCATGCAAAACAAGCCTAGCACTTCTGGACAGCATCAGCCCTGCCCAGACATCACAGCCTTTGTCCTTCCTCCCTAGAGAGAGGTGTCTTTCTGGTCTACAGAGCTTTGTTCACTGGGTCCCCTCTGGTTACACTGTCTACCCCACAGCTCCTGTGTACACTCTGCCTGCCTCCCCACATTCAGGCTTGAGGACACCCCTCCAGACCCCACGCCCTCAGGGCGGGACAACATATGCTTCTCCCGGCCTCTCTGATGCTGTGGGCACATTGCCACTCACTGTCCCTCACCGTCTGCTGACCATCACCTGCTTATGCTTCTCGCCCCACAGCGGGACCTGCATCTCTGAGGACAAAACCCAAATCACATCTCTTGTTTCTTCCCTTCCTATATGTGTGTACAAAGGTTGGCCGCAATGCACAGGTGTCATTTCTGGAAGGGATGAACACCGAGGAAAAGGATCAGGGCATGTGAGCGAAGTCCCTGTCCACACCCCTGCTTTCACCCCACGAGAAGGTGAAAGAGAACAAATCACACCACAGCCCTGGTCTCTCAAGTCAGAAGCGTCAAGGACTGCCGGGGCCAGTGTAGGAGCACAGACCCAGACCTCCCCTCTTTCTCAAAGAGCTCTTGGAAAGGAGCAGCCACGTGACCGCTTAAACAGAGGTGACCGGAATGACTTGATTTTGCAGTTTTCAAAGTGAAAAGGCAATCTGAAAGAACTGATATGCAATCAAGAAACAGGAAAAGGAACTGCTGGATGGGAGAACAAAGTGTGCCGCTTCTCAGAACACATGGCTGTTTATTTTCCACCGACTTTCCCATGCCAGTGCTGTTCAAAGAAACGACGCGTGTTCCGTTACATAATCTGATGCTGCTGCTCAGCAAGGAAAGGGGGCTGTTGGGAGAGGGGGAACCGAGCCACGGCTACCCCACCTTCCTTTGGAGTGAATTCAGAGGCCAAGGCTTCCTCTTTTTATTGGGTAAAATATGGACGCTCTCATTCACCGCAAGCACTACCTTTCTTTCTGAAAAGCTCTTTTCAGTGATGTCCTTTGTCAAAGGTCTGGCCAGCAGAGCCTGACAAAGAAATTCGGGGAAAGCCCTGGTTGTACACACAAGTGCCTGCAGGGTCACGGCCAGTGGAGGGTACGCAGAGCACAGGCTGGAGATGAGTCTACAGCCCCCCGGGCAGTGGGCCTCATGGGTAAGGGGCAGGGTCCTCCCTTCGGAAGGGGCAGTCGCCACCCAGCACCGAAGGGGTATAGCCACGTGGAAACAACTGTCCAGGTCAGGCAGATTGCAAGTCTGTTTACAATAGCTGACAATGTGGACCCCTGGATCCCCAAATGCTGGCCATCCTTTTGGTTTTAAAACTAGGTGAGAACCCTCTCCCAACCCCCCAAAACATGTCTGAGGATCCCACCCCCCTGCATCCTCTGGTTTGGGCGGTCCACACCCCACTTCCTGATAGAAGCATCCGTCTGTGTCACTTTTGTGTTTGAATCCACAGTGCTGTGCAGTGACCCTACACACCCAGGCAGTCTTCTTTCTGAGCCTTTTCTGATTTTTTCTTGTCCTGGACTTTGCTAACTTGCCAACCTAAGTGTCTCCTTTTGGCCTCTCTAAAACTCGCCATTCTTTCAGGGTTTCCCTTAAACCCCACTTCTCCACGATCCCCCGACTGCATCTTTCAGAAGTGACATTGCCCTCCCTCCGTCCCTTAGTAATGTCAGACGGTGTATGGTGGCCATCAGCCCTGCCCCTGCCCCAGGATCTGACTCCATCACAGAGACTGGAGGGGCAGTGCAGGGCAGCGTGTGGCACGGGGGAAGACTGCAGAAGTCAGCAGGACACTTGAGGAGGGCCTCTGTCTCTGCAAAGAAGGGGGCAGAGATGTCTGGTGCAGCCCTTTCCCTTTTCTTCTGGCATACAACAAAGACAGGATGCCTGGGGATACAGAGGCTACCGCAACCAAGACAGGGCTGAGGCGTCACAGAGCCCAGGGCTGGCAGAGCCGCTCCTGGAAGAAGCGTGGGTGGGAGCAGAAGTGCCCAGAAGCTGGGCACCAGGACAGACGCTCTGTCACAGGGCCACCTGCCCACTCCAGACGCCCAATGTCCACCGGAGGGGCCTGGAGCAAGGTGGTGAGGAAAACCATGGGACTCATCCCAGAAAACATTGATATTTTAGAGTAACTGACAATTCTAAGTCCAAATTACATGTATTTTTCCTTTAAGTTTATTAACTTAAAATTCAACACCAAATGGAATAGTTCTAAATAGCAGCACTTTGCTTTTGTAATTAAAAAACTATTGCAGAGCATAATTTATTATTGTGTCTAGGATGTAAGCAAAGAAGAGCTACAAAGTCTGGCTGTTTGTATGTTTTTCTTTAAGAGTATGACATATAGTGGGCGGCACCTCTGGCTCAGTGGGTAGGGCGCCGGCCCCATATACCCAGGGTGGCGAGTTCGAACCCAGCCCCAGCCAAACTGCAACAGAAGAAAATGGCCTGGGTGTTGTGGCGGGCGCCTGTAGTCCCAGCTACTTGGGAGGCGGAGGCAAGAGAATCGCCTAAGCCCAAGAGCTGCTGTGAGGCCATGGCACTACCGAGGGCGACAAAATGAGACTCTGTCTCTTAAATAAATAAGAGTATGACATATTGCATCTGCTTGGAAAATCTATCAGCTACAGGGAGTCATCCCATTTCCCCTCATCTACTGCACGCACTCCTCCTTGACAAGGAAATATAATGCCATAACAAACTTACAAAAAAGTATAGAGGAGAGGAGGGCTCGGCACTTACCAAATTTTAGTAGTTTAAATGCAACTGCGCTATAAGGAGGCAGTATTTTTCACCATGTTAAACACATTCTTCACCTCGTCAGTGTTATTATTTCTCCGGGCTCATGTTAGAATCAAAGGAAAATAGCCCAACTCTTAATCTCACTTGTAAGCTTCCTCTTTATGTAAAAAAATAGCAAAGTAGTTCAGATGTATGCCTCGTGCTGGCTTTTTCTAGCAGCCAACTCTCCGTAAACATAATCTAATTCCTCAATGATATGTTTATTTCTCCTGAGTTCATTCTGAGTTTTGAAAGACAAAATAGAAACATTAAGTCTTTAAAAAAAAAAAAAAGACTCCCATTTAAATCATTTAATCCTTCTGATACAGCAGCGCCTCAGCCACCCCAGCAAGCAACCTGGACAGCTTTTTAGTTACGCTGGGGAGTAGGGCAGCTGTCCTTTCTCCAGTATGACAGAATTTGATGAGACACCTATCTCTTTTTCCCAAGTTAAAAAATGAGTTATCCTTCAGTCTGCTGCAAACACTAAGTATGTGCGTAGTTTTCGATGGGCAGGAGTTTGCAGAGCAAGTGAAGATGGGACCTGACACCTGCCCCCGGGTCATGTGAGGTGAGGACGGACGGGCTGATGGAAGATGGGCTTGACTTGAGTGCTTCTTCCTGGCATGGGGCAGTTCCCACCGGCCACAGCAGAGCAAAGCCAAATCCATGTTCAAAACTGGCAGCACCCTCTTGTCATTCGCTCCATGTCTTGTACTGTATTCAGTCCTTTTAGGGGCAAAATGTGATGCCAAAAAATATGTATATTATCTGTTAGCACTGACGTGGGGATATTTGGGATTTTTATCATCGTGTTCAAAAAATGGGGGGGGGCACAGCAACTATTTCACATGACGGGCTATTAAAAACTTCTGTCTAAGGATTCTAAAAACAAAATAAGTATAGGGATCAGTGACATATTCTGAACATAGCTAAAATGCCAAACACATATTTTGATATCAAGGGCACAATTATAAGATGGTATGCCAGGGTAGTGGGAGTGGGGAGTGGGGTGGCGGGAGATGGACTATTTGTATGATTTTTAAAATAACAAACTTAAAACAAATTTTTTAAAAAGGGTAAATTAACATTTTTTTGTTCTGGCTCAGCGTCTGTGGCTCAACGGGCTAAGGCGCCAGCCACATATACCTGAACTGGCAGGTTCGAATCCAGCCCGGGCCCACCAAACAACAACAGCTGCAACCAAAAAATGGCCGGGCGTTGTGGTGGGCGCCTGTAGTCCCAGCTACTTGGGAGGCGGAGGCAGGAGAATCGCTTGAGCCCAGGAGTTGGAGGTTGCTGTGAGCTGTGATGCCACAGCACTCTACCCAGGGTGACAGCTTGAGGCTCTGTCAAAAAAAAAATTTTTGTTTTTTTTTGTTCTCCATTAAAAAGATGTCTCAAAACATCTCTCACAGTATCACTCCTGGCATTCTCTGACATGGTTTTAACATGAAAGACAGTAAAATTATGTGTGCCATTTACTTGAAATCAAAATCATTGCCGGGGATTTTGCAATAAGGCCTTACCCCCATGCTTCTTTTCATTCTGACCCTTACCAATTTAATACGATGTAACTTTGCACAGTACATTCCCAATCCAAACATCTCCTGTGTTGCTCAAACTTCATGTTTGAGTCATGTCCTGCTTGCTTGAAGCTGCCACAGCAAAGGTTCTTAACTCCCTATTCATTAGCTTTCTAGCTTCGATTCCCTCTTTTTTCCTTCCCTTCCTTCTCCTCTCTCTTTTTTCTCTTTTTTCCTTCCTTTCCTTCCTTACTTCCTTCCATTTGAGAGACACGGTCTTTGCTCTGTAGCCCAGGATGGAGTGCAGTGGTACGATCACAGCTCACTATAATCTCCAACTCCTGGGCTCAAGTGCTCCTTCTGCCTCAGCCTCCTGAGTACATAGGTCTGCAGGCACACGCCACCACAGCCTGCTTATTTTTATTTTTTGGAGACATGGACTCATGCTGTCCTGCCCAGGTTAGTCTCAAACTCCTGACCTCAAGCAATCCTCCCACTGCAGCTTCCCAAAGTGCTGGGATTTCAGGTGGAAGTGACCATGCCCAGCCTGATTCCCATTCTTAGAAAACAACAGTCAACTAGTTCTTTCTGAATTCTACAGAGAAGCAAGCTAAGAACCATGAAAGTCAGCAAGTTGCTGTAACACTTACTACTTACGTGTGGCTTCCACAGAAGAGCAGAGTTGGAAGCAGCGAGCAACATGGCTTTGAAAAGGGAGAAAGCAGAGACTAACAGGACAGCCAGCTGCAAGCCTGGCTGAGGAGCCTTCACCGTGTCAGATTCAATAGGGCTCCAGTCTCTCAACCCGCCCTGGGTGACAACAGCTGCGGTCCCCTCCCACTCCCCAGGGAAGAGAGCTGTCCAGACAACCCTTCCACTTCAGAGACAGGGCACCCAAAACATAAACCTGGACGGCCTGAGAGCTGAGGGTTCTAAACTGACAATGGCGGATTAGAGTGGCATTTCTGCTTTTACAAGGTAACAGGTCACATCTGAGATTTATTTGATAAAGGCAACTTTGGTAGAATCGCTAACTTAAATCCAAGTATTCGCCCTCAAAATGCGCTTTATTTTATAGCAATGTGCTTTGCGATAGAGTTCTCAGGAAGCTACAAGGCTAAAAAACAGACTTGTCAAGTATGGCTTATAATACAGGACTCCCATCCTCAGGTATTTAATGACACGGTAGTTGACCTAAAGTGTCAACAATGTACCACATTACACCCTAAAAGCTGAAACCAGCCTAAAGAGATTTGAGAAAGCCCCTCCGACAGAGGCTTTCCTTATAAGGTGTGGGATGTGCGGTCTTGTTTTTTTTTTTTAAGACTATCTCTTATATTTCTTCATCTAGGTGGAGGTTAAAGGTGTCGTTTGCCATCTAAAAATTCAGCAATGTCTACACTTAGAATTTGAGCACTTTCCTGTACACAGATTATATCTCAAAAATTTTTATTACCCTTTCTTATGATCTCAGTTGTGTCTCCCAAAAGATATGCAAAAGCGCTAACCTCCAGAACCTGTGGTTGTAGCCTTATTTGGAAATAAGATCCTTGCAGACGTAATTACTTTAAGATGAGGTCATCCTGACACTGGCCTTGGGGCTCACACCTGTAATCCCAGCACTCTGGGAGGCCTGGGAGGGAGGATCCCTTGAGCTCAGGAGTTTGAGATCAGCCTGAACAACAGTGAGACCTGTCTCTACTAAAAATAAAAAATAAAAAAAATTGGCCAAGCATCATGCTGGGCACCTGTAGTCCCAGCTACTCAAGAGGCTGAGGCAGGAGGTTCATTTGAATCCAGGAGTTTGAAGTTGCTGAGAGCTAGGCTGACACCACAGCACTCTAGCCTGGGGTGAGACTCTGTCTTAAAAAAAAAAAAAAAAGAAAAAAAAAAAAAGAGGTCATCCTGGAGTAGGGTGGACCCAACCCAATGGCTAACACTGACGTAACAGGAGAAGAATCTGGATCCAGATGTACAGGGGAGAGCTGTGCAGAGGCAGAGACTCAAGGGATACCTGATAAGACAAGAAACGCCTGCAGTCACAGAACATGGGAATGGCACAGAACCAGCCTCCTCCAGAGCCTTCAGAAGGAGCTGCTGGCTTCCAGACACCTTTCCTGTGTGTCTTTACCAGGAGACACTAAATTTCTGTCGTCTAAGCTGCTTGCTTTGTGGTACTTTGTTGCGACAGCCCTAGGAAATTAATGGACTGTCCCTTGGCTACAAGGAAAAAGCTGCCAAGAGCACAAAAATCTGCTAGGTTGCTCACATAAGGGCTCCAGAACACAGCCAGGCTGCCTGAGCCCCACAGCAGGGGCTCGTGGGGTGCCTGCCCCTCCACAGATGCCTCTGGAACCTGCAACCAGCAGGAAAGACTGAGGTTCCCCCATGAGCTGGGGGTAGGGGGTTGGCGGGCACGCAGGCATCCACATAAAAATCTTTCCTGTAAGAAGCTACAACCCCACTGAGAAGTACAGAGTGGAACAAGGGCTACTCTTTCCAGACTGTTGTAATTGGATGCCAGGGAAGGCTGGGTGAGGCAGACAGCAGGTCTACTCAACCATCCATTATCCTGAACTTGGGTAGGCAGAGCACCACTGACTGAAGAAAGAGGGTGCATTTCCAGCTTTCCCCAGAGACACAAACACACATTAGGGGCAGACTGTGCCCTTTTGGGCCTCAGTTTCCAGAATTCATAAAATAATCAGCTCAATCCTATTCTTAATATCTTCTTAGCTTGGAAAATTTGTCACTATAATTATATACTCATGTTCATTGCAGGTCAATTCAATGACCTTTACAATTTCAATTCATGCAGAGTTTTGCATGGATAAGGTGTGAAGGGTGTCCAGCGGGGAACTGGGCACAACAGAAAGGGAAAGGCTTCAGCTGACCCAGCTCAGGGCAGACCTTCAAGGTAGGGGTAGCAGTAAAAATTAAGCCTTAAATGTCATGAAGACCAAGCAAAGAACTAGAGTGGCCCCCGCTGGGAAAACTCCTACAGGTGGTTCAGGAATCAGAAGGCCATACCTTTGGCACCCGCCACCCTGCCAAAGCAGAAAGTAGAGTGGATAGTGCTTCCTAAAAGCAAAGCATAGGGGTGGAAATCTAGCCGATTAACCATCCCAGTAATCTAAGCTTCAGCCCGATGTGCTGCTCAAGGTTTTTCAGACTACCACGCAAACCTTTTCATGGGCAGTACCCTCCTGCAAAGTGTGTGACGTGCTCAGCCGCCCTCGAGTCATGCTCTGCACCCAGCACCTCCCGCCACCTCCACGGAGACTGCTTCTAAGGAGCATGCCCTTCCTACTGCACCATGACGCTTTAGAGGAGCAGAACCGGGTAGTGACAGGCCCCTCTCCTATCACAGTGAATTCCTGTTAATCCAAAACTAGAAGCTGAAGGGATAAAACACACGTCAGCCACCAGGGGAACATCCCTGGCTGGAAGTAAAATTCCTGCCTACAGGGTCAATGACTGATTAACAGAGTTTTATTACATCAAAAAGTTTTGAACTTTGTATCTTTACAATAGCAAGAGAGGGGTGCCGCCACAGAGCAGGAGCTGAAGACAGGCAACGTGAGGGATGTTTGTGGCGCACACCTTGACGGTCTGTACGTCAACATCCTGGTGGTGACGGTGTTGCCGCAGGGCTGCAACAGGCTGACGTTGGGGGAAACTGGGTACAGGATCCATCCATATCCCTGTGTTCTCACAGCTGCCCACGAATCTATAGTGGTCTCAAAATAAAAAGTTTAATAAAGAAAGAAAAAGAAAAAGACTGGCAAGGAGGGGATTGTGAGATGTCCCTGATTCTACTAGGGCCAACAAGCAGCTTGGTGAGAGGCAGGGCCCTCCTCCCAAGACTCACAACACAGGGAACAGCTCACTCTGTAAGAACACAGGTGCCACAGGGAAGGCCACAGGAGCCAGGAAGCTAAACACCAATAGCACTGGCCACAGTGTGACTGTGAGGAGATGAAGAGCTCTCCCCAGCAGGCCACTAACTCACTTCATAACCTGAAGCCACTTTTTTTTTTTTTGAGACAGAGCCTCAAGCTGTCACCCTGGATAGAGTGCTGTGGCATCATAGCTCACAGCAACCTCCAATTCCTGGGCTCAAACAAGTCTCCTGCCTCTGCCTCCCAAGTAGCTGGGACTACAGGCACCCACCACAACACCCGGGCATTTTTTTGGTTGCAGCCATCATTGTTGTTTGGTGGGCCCGGACTGGATTCGAACCCGCCAGCTCAGGTGTACGTGGCTGGTGCCTTAGCCTGTTGAGCCACAGGTGCCGAGCCCACTTTCTTTTTTTTTTATAGACTAGACAAAAAAGCTGGGCAAGGTGGCTCACACCTGTAATCCCAGCACAATGAGAGGCTAAAGGAGGTCCTAGCTCTCCGGGAGGTCGAAGAAGAAGGACTTCTTGAGGTCAAGAGTTTAAGAGCAGCCTGACCAAGAGCGAGACCCCATCTCTACTAAAAATAGATTAGCCAGGCATCATGGCAGGTGCCTGGGTCCCAGCTACTTGGCAGGCTGAGGCAGGAGGATCACTTGAGCCCAGAGTTTGAGGTTGCTCTGAGCTAGGCTGAGGCCCGTGCAGTTTAGCCTGGGTGACAGAGGGAGACTGTTTAAAAAAAAAAGAATAAACAACCATACCAAAGATCCAGCAATGTGGCCTGTCATTTATTACCATGGACACTGGGGAAGTTGTTAGCAAATTAGCCCGTAGAGAAAATGAATGGAAAGTTTTGGTAACCAAAAGAAACAGCAGCCTAAAGCACATCCAAGGCAGTGCCCGTCTGCTGCGAATTCTAGGCGAACACAGATTTGGTTTTGAATCAGTACCATTAGCAAGTGTCTAGTTTTTATTAATAAGCAAGTACATTTTTCATCTCGACTGACTGCTAAGACATAAACATCAATAACATTTCATTCTGTAAATTTATCTATTTCCATTTAATGAAAAACCCTGAGAAATAGAGACTTTTAACCATCCACTCATTTGAGTACATAATTTAATGGGGAATTTTTTTAACGAATCATCCTTTGTGGTTGCAAAATTAAAGTTTTGTCTTGCCTTACTTTGGAATGTTTGCTAAGAAAAAAAAAAACTTACGATGACAATAAAATTGCAAAATCTAAAATAACGTCCAGACACAAATCAGAGCAAACTCCTCTTTCTGGACATTTGCCCAAAGTGCCTAGTAGAGAACCTGGCTGAAATGGTAAGCACTCAAATATTTTCTGAGCAAACACAGGCTTGAACAAATAACCAAAACTTGGACAACTGAGCCATTCCTTGTCGTTTTTCCCCACCATACTCAAAACCAATGAGCAATACATGTGTGAAGCATTTTGATAAACATGTTGAAAATCTTTTTAGATTCAAAAACCACTTTTTAAAAATTAAACAATTACAGAACAGAAAGACCACATGGTTCAAAGCATGCCTGGGCTTAGCATTCACAAGTTTGCTCAGGAGTCTGGGTCTGCAGGAAGTTTAACTGCTCGGCAACGTGAAGCTGAGGGAATTATCTAGCAGTGAGGCTGATACCCAGTAACCCCATGCCCTACCCTCACACCTGCCCTAACCCTAACCCCATAAAGTAACCAAAACAAAGCCCCAAAAGGATTCTTCCTGAAGACGCCCCTCCAGAGGCCGACCCAGAGGCTCTGTGGGGCGGGGAAAGAACAGGAGGGCTCTTAGCAGAAACGTGGTGGGGGTAGGAGATCAGAAAGGGGGGCCTGGACCCAGCGGGGGCTTCAGTCCACACAACAAAGAACCCCTCCTGCACTGCAGAGGGGATAAGCCAGTGAGAGCTGTCCACCAGCCCGGCCTGGACCAAGATGCCCACCAAGCGTGAGAGGGACAATGAACGTCCACAGTCTGGGGTGCTGGCCTCACAGGTATCAGCCTCTGGTCACCCTCATCAGTGTTACTGCTGCCGTCAGCTCTCCTGAGTGGAGAACATATCACTGTCCCCTCAATGTCCCCCCAAAACAGACCCAGAGTACACGAAGCCTCTGCACCCTCCTTTAATACCTTTTAACGCTTCCATTCCTTACTAAACCCACTGGCTCTTTTGACTCCTTTCAAACTCAAGCGCAAGAGCAAAATGTATCCTATTTTGTCTGTTGGTATAATCTTCATGGTATCTAAAGGCCAGCAAACAGATCAGCAAAGTTCCTTGACATTAACGAGACGGGGCATCTTCACGTGAGTGTGGACGCCTGCTAGCATGTCCACGCAAGTGAGATATTTAGGGGGACAGGTGACTCAGCCCTACAATGGCTGCAGAGGGC
This sequence comes from Perodicticus potto, assembly GCA_963574655.1. Taxonomy (NCBI): domain Eukaryota; kingdom Metazoa; phylum Chordata; class Mammalia; order Primates; family Lorisidae; genus Perodicticus; species Perodicticus potto. The sequence goes on along the minus strand of CAUYRH010024114.1, from coordinate 17,215 downwards.
TCTCGAGGAGGGGCCCACAGAAACATGCTCTCAGCAATGGGTAAAACTGACTGCTGTCACCCAAAGTGCCTGATCTGTGAGACCTCAACAGGAGAAAGTTTGGTTACTGCCCCAAAGTCCTCAAACCCCTTCCCACCCAGCTTAGGAAGTGCCACAAGGCACCAGCACCTCCGCGGAGAGCAGCAGCACTGCCTCTGAAGTCACTCTATGGAAAGGTGATTGTGGGCAGGGAGTGTGGGAAGGAAAGCTGAGTGTGCCACAGAGGGACGCAAGGCCAGCACAGCAACAGGTGAGGGATGGGAGTGTGCAGATGCCTCCGGGGACCACTCCTGCCAGCAGGCACCTGCTGCCTCTCTTCCCTGCACCTCACTGAGGCAAGTGATGGATGCTCCCGACTTCCTGTGCCCCAGGGTACGCTAGGTTTGCAGCACTCCTGCACCATCCACCAAAGAATCCATCCTGGGATGGTTCAGAGCTCCGGGGAAATAGGACAGGTGGCCCCACAGTGCTCCCACACACTCCAGTTCACCTACGCTACCCTGCAGGAGACTTGAGGGCTGGCACAGCTGTACCTTTTGCTCCGAGAGCATGGAACAGTGTGTGTCCCTTTGGGGTGAGAACATTTACCTGAGCAGATGCTCATTTGTTCTGGCCCTTCAAAGTGGATAAATGGGCGGGAATCCAGGTGTCTCAGAAGTTACAACACAATACCTTTCCCCCGCTGCCTCACACAGGGCATCAGCAGGTTCTTGGCTTTATTTAAACCTTCCCCTAATCCTGGGAGATATACCTGAATTCCCCCATCTTGTAGATAGATAGATTCAGGAAGCTAAAAAATTGGCCAAAGGATAGGCAGTTTCCTTGTCACAGAGACACAAAGCGACCTGCTCGACGTCACACAGCTAATTAGTGGTAGAGCGTAAATCAATAAAACACAAAGCCTCCTTCTGTTTTCCACTCTTGACATCCTTGCAGCAAAGGAATTTTTCCTAGATACCATATTAATATTCACAAGGGATACACCAACTGAGGCTTCTCTGTGACCTAGCCAGTAACTAGAGAATCCGTAAATGTGGATTTATAAATCTGTGCAACACACTTCCTCTTCTAATCCACCCAACATTTGCCCTAACACATGTTCTAACACCCTTGTGAGCTTTCCAGGGAGTTGGTAAACAGCCTCCTGAAGGCTAAATCCATAAGGTATTCCTGGCTCTACCTCTTTCTAGGGCACTGCAGAATAAACTCAGCTACAAATGTGAAGGAAAGATGTAAACAAAGAGAAAGTGATCAAAAAAATGGTAATTTCAGCTCGGTGCCTATAGATCAGCAGCAAGGGTGCCAGCCACATACAGCAGAGCTGGCCGGTTCGAATCCAGCCCGGGCCTACCAAACAACAGTGACAATTACAACAACAAACAATAGCCAGACATTGTAGCGGGTGCCTATGGTGCCAGCTACTTGGAAGGCTTAGGCAAGAGAATCGCTTAAGCACAAGAGTTTGAGGTTGCTGTGAGCTGTGACACCACGACACTCTACCCAGGGCGACAGCTTGAGACTGTCTCAAAAAAAAAAAAAAAGATAATTTCATTAGGACACAAATAAATCACATGGAAGAAATCTTTAGAAAAGGACTAGTCAAGATTTTATGTGCAAAAGAGCCTGGGGACTGTTGTGTACAGCAGAGTACTTATGTAAGCTGGCACCAGTATTTAGTCATTGTCAGAATGCAGACCTGAAAATTGCTAGTAAGGACAACAGCAACTAAATACAATGAATATCGTTCATATTTTAGGACTGGCTAGGGCTGCTCTAAAGACATCTTAGGACCGCAAGGTCTATACCTTTCCTGTAGGCCCCTCTTCTCCCTTTTACGGGAGTTCAGCTTACTCGGTTACCCCGTAACACTGCACCCCTCCTGTTCATCTGTGTTGACTATCTCCAGAGTATGGTGATATTTTCTGGCCCACATCTGGATTCACATAGCTATCGTGACAAACACACAAAAAAATCCGACACAGTCCCCCACTGCAGAAGGCTGTTTGGTGATGGCAGTCAGCGTGTATTCAAGAAGCAGCATTCTCATCCGGCAGGCCAGGCCTTGTGCCCTGGAAGTTCCCAACGTGAGTGCCCCTACTCACCCTATAATACAGTCATCCCTCTTGTAATATAAACTAAGTCCCAGCCAATAAAGGGCCCCCAGAGTGTGACGCAGAGCAACTCTTAAGGTCTTCCTTTGCACTGAGGTTGAATGTTACAAGCCTGGCTGGCCAGGCTTATTATACACGGAGATTTGTCTGGTTTCATGGATGGTGAACTGAAGCCAAGACAAGCACAGAACAATAAAAATGGTCAACAGTCTTAAGAAACCAAAATGAGAAAAACCTACAGATTAAAGATGATATTCTGGCGGTTGGATTACCCTTACAAAAGTAGGAAGTTGATGTGTCTTAGAGTCCAGATTCCATCTGGAAGGCCATCTCCCCCAACCTTTATAGTCATTGAGTGTGCCAGACGCTCGGTGAAAGGAAACCCACAACCAGCTAGCATGAGTCCCAGCACTTCATTGAAACAGCAGCAAAGTGACTGGAAAACAATGGATTCTCTGGAAGACAGACACCAACCACAGAGTAGCTGAGCATGGGCTAGACCTCAGAAGGCAACACTGATGCCAAATCTGTGTTCAACACCATTAAATTCCAAGGAAGGAAGGCCACTAAGCATTTTCAAAGACACCCTTTAAAAACAACAAAGGTTCACAGCAATGAAAATGAATACACTCTGACTGCCATCAGCAAGGATGTGAATGAGTCTCACAAACACAATATTGACCAAAAAAAGCTACACATGAAAGAGTCTCTTACCTGAGGTCAGATAGAGGCTGACCTGGTCTGTGCTGTGAAAATTCAAGAGGACAGCCATACCTAGGGGGTGGGGGACATCCTGAGAACATAAATAGGAAGGTCCTATTTCTTGATCTGGGTAGTGAGTCACACGGCTGCGTTCATTCCATGAAGGGGCAGAAGGTGCTGCTATGCTGGAGCTGACAGGAATGAGGTTTCTCAGCTCAACAAGAGGGACTCCAGGAGTTGGGAGAGCAGAAAGAGGCAGAGAGAGGGAAGGGGACAGCAGAGGGCTGGTATGCCCAGGAGGCGAGGGCCACACCCCTCCCCCATTCTTTGATTCTGGAAACTACCAACCCCCATCCTTCTCAACAACTACAGACAATAAAAGCCTCTATTTTTGTTTCCAGAAAAAAACAAAAGACAGGGTGGAGGATGGTGGGACGACTAGAAAAGATTCTCCTGCCACTTTAAAAGCTAGTCCTTCTAGCAGGAATGAGGGCAAGAAGTTATAAAGGAACAAGACCCATCTAATTGCTCAGCCTTGCTCCTTGGTCAGGTTTACTGGGTGGGTTTAAACGTTACCTAAACATTATTTAGCAGTATAGCACTTAGCTGCCTTACAAACGAAGCAGGTGCCCAGCAAATAACTGCCTCCTGAACAAATGAGATGTCTACCAAAGCAACAGACAAAAGCAAAACAAAATCAAGAAAGAAAGTAAAGACCAGGTACACTTTTACACTACATCAAAAGTCAGCCAACTACAGGCCATGGGCCAAACCTGCCTGTCACCTGTTTGTGTAAAGTGAGAGTCACAGGGACACAGCCACTCCTTTCATTTACACATCAGCCAGGCTGCTTTCTCCCTCTATAGAGGCCCGGAGTAGCTGGCACAGAGTGGCCCACCAAACCTAAAACATTCATTCACGCATAGTCTCACTCTGTCACCCTGGGTAGAGTTCCATGGCGTCACAGCTCACAGCAACCTTGAACTCTTGGGCTCAAGTGATCCTCTTGCCTTAGCCTCCCGAGTAGCTGGGACTACAGGCGACCATAATACCTGGCTATTTTTAGAAACGGGGTCTCGCTCTTCCTGAGGCTAGTCTCACACTCATGAACTGGCCTTAACCTTCCAGAGTGCCAGAATTACAGGCATGAGCCACCAAACCTAAAACATTTACTATCTGGCTTTCAACAGCAGGTGCTGGCCCAGCTCCTAGCCTAGAAAAGTGTATTAACTTGTAAGCCCAAAGTCATAGGGTCAAGGAGACGGTGGGCAAATGTACAAGACTGAGGGGGAAGATGAACACAGGAGCAGACTGCTTCACTAAGTAGTTTCAAGCACTATTTTGAAACCTCCAATATTTATTTTTAGGGTGCAGAACAGCCCAGGATAAGATAAATAACATCCACAGGATACACTTAGTAGACCTTCTGTCTGGGACAATTATCTCTACAAATCCGCCATTCTCAGCAGCTCTGACCGCCAATATTCCAGGAACAGTCTCTTCACCAAAACACTTTCAGAAGAAAATTCTTCTCCCCTTTAGAAGTTTCACCATCAAAGGCAAGTTTCCAAAGCACGGGGACTGTGAAAAATCTTCATTAATTCCTAGAGTTAAGAAAATTTGGAAACTCAGGGGCGGTTCCTGTGGCTAAAAGGAGTAGGGCACCAACCTCATATACCGGAGGTGGTGGGTTCAAACTTAGCCCTGGCCAAAACCGCAAAAAAAAAAAAAAAAAAAAAGAAGGAAAGAAATAAAATTTGGAGACTCAAAAAACCAACCAACCAACCAACCAACCAACCATCTGTGTGATGAGAATGGTCTATTGTCTTCTCAAAAAGTTGTAACTTCACTCCCCTGTGAGAAAATCATAAGGCAAACCCCAGAAGAGGGAGCATGGTCTACAATATACCTCAGCCAGGACTCCTCAAAGGGCCAAGGTCATTAGGGGCACCGTCTACAACATGTCTCGGCCAGGACTCCTCGAAGAGCCAAGGTCATCAGGGGTACAGTCTACAACATACCTTGACTCCTCAAAGGGCCAAGGTCATCAGGGGCCCAGTCTACAACATACCTCGGCCAGGACTCCTCAAAGGGGCAAGGTCATTAGGGACACAGTCTACAACATGTCTCGGCCAGGACTCCTCGAAGAGCCAAGGTCATCAGGGGTACAGTCTACAAGATACCTTAACTCCTCAAAGGGCCAAGGGCATCAGGGGCACAGTCTACAACATACCTCAGCCAGGACTCCTCAAAGGGCCAAGGTCATCAGGGGCACAGTCTACAACATACCTTGGCCAGGACTCCTCAAAGGGCCAAGGTCATCAGGGGCACAGTCTACAACATACCTCGGCCAGGACTCCTCAAAGGGCCAAGATCATCAGGGGCACAGTCTACAACATACCTCGGCCAGGACTCCTCAAAGGGCCAAGGTCATCAGGGGCACAGTCTACAACATACCTCGGCCAGGACTCCTCAAAGGGCCAAGGTCATCAGGGGCACAGTCTACAACATACCTTGTCCAGGACTCCTCAAAGGGCCAAGGTCATCAGGGGCACAGTCTACAATATACCAGGACTCCTCAAAGGGCCAAGGTCATCAAAACACAAGGCAAGTCTGAAAAACTGTCACAGCTGAGAGGAGTCTAAGGCAGCAGGAAGACTAAAATGTCACGGGGCATCCGGCATGAAATCCTAGGACCGAAAAGGACACATTAATGGAAGACCAAGGGACTCTGAATAGAGTGTGGCCTTCACCAACAATAAATAATGACTTGGTGTTTGTTCATCACGTGCTCAAATGTACCATGTGAGGGAAGATGACGGCAACAGGAAACCTGGTGCAGGACGTGAGAGAACACTGCCCTTCACTGTAGATTGAAAACCTTCTAAAAATGGTGTCTGTAGGTGTGTTTGTCTATTTATATTATTTTTTGGACACGGAGTCTCACTCTTTCATCCTGGGGTTGAATGCCATGGCATCATAACTCACAGCAACCTCCAACTCTTGGGCTCAGGCCATCCTCTCACTACAACGTCCTGAGTAGCTGGGACTGCAGACGCCTACCACAAGACCCAGTTATTTATTTTTTTTCCTATTTTTAGTAGAGATGGGGTCTTGCACTTGCTCAGGTTGGTCTGGAACTCCTGAGCTCAAGCAATCCACCTGCCTCAGCCTCCCAGAGTGCTGTGATTTCAGGCGTGAGCCACCGCACCCGGCCTAAAAATGTATTGTGTTTTGCACAGGACAAGTAAAACTCAGCCCTAAGGGCGACCAGCACTCTCCTCTGAGCCGTGTTCTTAACAAGTGTAGCATACAGTAACCAGCATACAGTGGTCACAAGCCCCTCCGATAGCTGGGAGCACCCCTCCTTTCTGCTGGGCTGGATGGTGTCAGAAAAGGGCTGCTGGAGGCTCCAGACAGCTCAGGGGACAGATGCCAGCTTTCTCTCCAGCCTAGCCATCCTCCCCTCCCTCCAGAGACAAACCCCACCCCACCCCACTGCAAGGGGATAGGGAAGGGGGTTGGAAGGGTGAGGGGGGCAGAAACAACAGACTCATCTAGTCCTCTGCTCTCTCCCTGCTGGGAGCAAGGGCACTAGGTCCAGGAAACCTGCCACCCCCAGTCTTTGTTCTGGTGGGAGAGGAAGAAAGGGGATGAATTGTCTCCAGTGTGAATTACGTCACAAGGACACAGAGTAGACACCAACCCACCATGGTTAAAAGGAAAAAGAGACTATCTCAGAGAAACCTCTCAGAATCCCACAGGGGTCTTCAGGAATTTTTTTATGTGTCCAAAGAGGGAAACAGTCCAAACTCTCTTAATTTATGTTGCCTTAACAACAATTAAAAGAAAGGAATCTCAAGAAGTCACAAATGAAAAATTCACCGCTCGGAATGTTAAGTAGCAATTACCAGAGCATGCAGACACACTCGAGGCAGCATCACCACACGTCAGGAGGCCTGCACATCAAAGACTCCACTCCGTGGCCCATTTACGTTGAACTCTCTGTGATCGATCATTCTGCACATAATTCATTCTGAACCATTCTGCTAAAGCAATGGCAGAAAGGCTCAGACCAAGACCAGCGCAGACGCCCAAGTGTAACTGCCTAGCTAAGCCCGGGAGCCTCAGGCAAGTAACGCCAATCCTCAGGGGTTGCTCAGGTAGCAGGGCCAGATCTCCAGGCTGGCACACAGCACACACCACCGCCTCCCCACCCCCCCCCAAAAAAAAACCCTCCTGTTTTCCCACCTCCTCCTCTAGTACCTTCACTTCTCTATTCCCTTCCTAAGATGACTGGATGGCCTGAGTCAGAGGCTCTGCAGGGCTTTCTCCATTCATTATGTAACTCAAGGGGAGAAGGAAAATAAAACAATTCAAAGAGGGTGTACCATCAGTCCAATAACATAGAATTTTATGCAGTATAAAAAGTCTTGCATACATATTATTTTACTGCGTTCAGTGCCTGGAAGATGTAAAGAATTTCAAAACTAGAGAAAAACAAAAATATTTTAGCCTTCAAGTAATCCTAATATTGCAGGAAGACAAGGCCCAACGGAGAGAAAGAGCACTCAAACACCACATTTATAAGAGGAAGGAAGGGCTTTATTCACCAGCCGGGAGCTGACGCCAGAGAAGAATTCCAAACGGCCGCACGACCCGACTGGCTTGGTCTTTCCCTTTTTATCAACAGTCAAAAAGTTCTACCTCACAGGTTCCCTTCTCATTGGCTAGTTTGAATCAAGCGGGAGATGCTATTCCAGCCCCTACAGAACCACAGGATTTCACAGAAATTTTCAAGTTCCAGGAAGTCAAGTTTGCAAATTCCCAAGAGCTGAGTCACCATGGAGAGGACCCTGCAGGTGTATCCTTGTGCTCTCCTTGAGAAGACCTGTTCCCCTAGACCTCACCCTTCTCGAGTATCCTCTCTCACTAATGGGAAAAGCAAAGTTTTGCAAAATGTTAGATACAATATTTATCTGCTGTCTTAAAACAATCCACTCCAGAAGAGTTTGACATTATGTAAAACTATAAATATTTGACATCTTGGCATACTCTCTATTCTTCTTCCCTTCCTATGCTACATACACAATTTTACATTAGATTCTAACATCTGCCCTACTAAAAACTGCTCATAAAACAGCAGCTGGAATTGCCACGGTCCATTCCATAGTCTGAGCAATGTCACAGATTTTTTTTTTTTTTTTTTCTGGCTTGTTTTTGCCTGGGGCTGGGTTTGAACCTTCCACCTCTGGCATAAGGGGCCGGCGCCCTACTCCGTTTGAGCCACAGGCATCGCCCTAGAATTCTTAACATTTTTACTTAGCAACCGAGAAAACAGCAACAACAACAGATTTTAATCCCAGGGTTAAATTTTTTGTTTTCTAACATATAGTCCCAAGAATTTAAAATAAGAACAAAGTGTACGTGAGCTCAATTTACAGTATTTCTGTATAATAAGACTTCCTCTAAGTATATAGACATGGTTTGAATTTGTAAAAGAGATTAATATGAAAGGGGGCTTAGAAATGGTATGCTGAAAGGAAGCATAAATTCTTGGGACTGTATTTGTGAGCCTATGTGCTGTTCTCAAATTAACATTGCACCCCTAGACCACCTGAAAACTTCCCACTATAAAGCAAAAGTCTCAAATGACCTCAAATATGGTAGAAATAGGTCTTACCTAAACTTGCAAAGTGGTTTCAAGGTTGGAGTTAGAGTCATGTGGTGCCGGAAATGGACTCTCAAATCACCAAAGGCACAAGCCGCCTTCTCTCCCTCTCAGCGGAAGAGGCATCCTGGACTGGCCCGCCCTCAGGGACAGGGGAGGTGTCTCCATTCTCCCTGTTGACTCTCCTTGCAACTCTTTTCTAAAGGCGAGCCTCTACTATTAAATAAATAAGCAAATGAATGTCCCACCAGCATGTAAGTCACTACCTGATAACGCCATAAAAAGCCAGGAGCTGGTGACACATGCAACACCACGGGTGCAGCTCAGAGCCGGCCAGAGAGAGGGCGTGCTGTGGATTCCACGTGTAAAGTGCACAAAGTGCAGGAGAGTAACTCACAGTGACAGGAAGCAGCTCTGTGCTGGGCTGAAGGAAACAGGAGGGACAGACAAAGGCCGCACTGCGGGGTGATGTCTACTGTCTTCTTGAGGGTGGTGAGGTTTCCCGGAGGCAGGAAAGTTCTCTGATTGCAGGACATGCCAGACTGACAAATGAGGTTTCCCTTCTGGTCAGATTCTAGACCCGGTGAGGAAATGTGAGTGACAAAAGAAAGCGGCCAAACCCTCAGACATACGGCCTGCGAACCACAGAGCCATCTGCGAAAAACCACAGCCCCACCCCCACCTCCCACGCCACCTCATTACTCTGGAAACCCAACATCCACTAAGGAGTGACCACAGGACACTCACACAGTGACAGCTCTGTCAAGCACACCCATTAGAAAGTGACAGAAATAATTAAGACTTGGGACCTGGGGTGGCTCAGTGATGTAGGTCTCAACTCCCAGAGCCATCTGGTGAAATTTCAGTCAAGAAAACGACGCGGCTTTTATCATGTACACGGCACTCTTGTTTGCTCTGACTTCCTTCCAGGCTAGACTAAAAGTTGTATGTGAGCGGACTGTATCTCTACATGTAAGTGAAATATCTGAAGCTGCTTCTGGAGAACGTGCCAGCCGTCGTTGCTATCACAGGCAAATGTTTTCCTACCTAAACCGAGGTATGAGCCAGCCAGGTGCGATGGCTCACACCTATGAGCCTAGCGCTTTGTGAGGTCAAGGCAGGAGGACTGCCTGAGGCCAGGAGTTTGAGATCTGCCTGGGCAACAAGACCCCCATTCCTGCAAAAAAAATGTTTTAAAAAATGAGCCCAGCATGGTGGTGCACACTTGTGGTTCCAACTACTCTGGAGGCTGAGGCAGGCGGGTCACTTGAGCCCAAGAGTTTGAGGCTGCAGGGACCTGTGATGATGCCATTGCACTCCAGCCTGGCCAACAGAGCAAAAAATTCTGTCTCCAAAAAAAATAAAAATAAACAATAAAATAAAGTAAATTGAGGCATGAAGGGGAGGTTGTCTAAATTCTCTTATTTAAGGGTTTCTGTTTCTTTTTTTCCTTGTCTTTTCTTGCGTCTCTGGAAGGCTTATGCCCACACTAGACTTGCCCTAAAGTTTTGAGACGAAACAAAGGCCACACGACGTACGTACTCTGATGAATTCTACCCCATATAGATACTTTCCTGCAATTACTTTTGCTCCGTCTTTCACCAGAGTGAAGACTTGATCTCCAGGCTCCCTTCGAGTCTGATAACAAAATACACTATCAGCAGCATTTCATATGCAGTTTCCAGCTGTCACGGGAGTGGCCAGAAGCCATTGCCAACCAACTTCCAGTCTTAGAACTGCTGATGTACCCCAACCTTCCTCAGAGCCTGTCCCTCAGTATCCAGCCCACCCGTGCTGTGCTCTGCTGCCCACTGGCCTGATCCGTCCATGGGGCAGGCGTCACCCGTGTCCAGGCTGCAGTGCCCTGGAGGAGGCACCCGGCCTGGCCCCAGGTGGACACGCAGGCCTGCCACACATGACCCCAGCCAGGCACGCAGGATGAGGATGAGGGAGCCCCGCCCCTGCACACAGCTGGGTGCAGGGGCCCGTGTGGCACCCGCACAGCAGACTGCTCTCGTCTGACTACCCGGCCAGAGAGCACAGCAAACAAGACCGGGAGCGGTGTCTCAGGCACGGCCCCCAGCCTGGCGGGCTGAAGCAAGGCTCTGTCCCCAGTTCCTTCCGTATTCCTCCCTGCAGGACGGCAGGGCAGGACACGTGGGCACCACACATTTTGTCCTCAGAATAACGACACAGAGAACGTGCCTCCAGAAGCCTCTGTCCACTGAGCTGTCAGTTTAATGATGTTGGGGGCTTTTCTCCACACGACGAGAACTGAGAGTGACTTCCTGAGGTCAGGGAGAGGCAACTTGAAACACATTTTTCAAATGTTTGGTTTATTAGATTTTTCTAACAATCCTATGATATATTAAAAGAGCCTCACCTCTGCTCATAAGTGATGGAGTTGATGTTTCAAGGACCAGAGTGACCAGCCTGAGTGACCTGCTCTCCAGACCTGCTGGTGGCTGCAGAGAATGTGCCTGGGGTGCAAAGATGCGCCTAGGCTCAGCTCCTCCACAGGGCTGTCCACCTCTAGCTCTAGAACTCCAGCTAGCTCTCCCGTGTCTATCCTCCAAACAAGCTTCATGAGAGCTGGTGAGGAGGGGCGTGGTGAGGAGGGTGAGGTGGTGAGGGTGGGTGAGGAGGGGCAGGAGCTGGGCTTCTCCATGAGGCCTCCAGGGTGGGGCTCTGTCTCTTCCACAGCCTTGGCTGAAGTTCTGTTTTCTGAAGTCAAAATTCTTGCAGCATATGCTTGTGCTGGAAACCACAGCCTTCTCCTGGGTGCATAAATGGACTGTATGAGCCCTGCTTTTGTTTTTCATTTTGCCCTGGGCATCCCTGCTAGGACTAGGGGAGTCACAGTGACGCTTCTTTCAAACCCAATGTGGCTGCATGGTCCTCATGAATATAGATTATCATCCCAATTTCCACTGTGCCCCATGTGGATGAGGCTGCTGCTGGCCTGCTCCCCTAGGACAGCAAAGCTTGCCACGCTAAAAGGGCTACAGAGGAAGGAAAGATTCCCAGAAAATATACACCACATACACACCGTACATGCATATATTTAGCTGGCTGCTTCCTCCTAGGAACTGCTGGCCCTCCAAGCAACCCCAATGCACAGGTCCTCTGGCACTGCAGGTCAAACTTCCTGACTCCCAGTCTAGAAAGGAAAATGTTAAATTAGGTCACTCAATTTACAGTCAACACTGCCAATGAGTGTTTTTTCCCAGTAGCTTTTTTCAGGGTTAATGCAGACTTCAAATAAAGAAAAGAATTCTCTGTAAGATCCTGGACACAGGAATAATAGGATTAAAAGGGACAGACCCTACCTGGCACCTTGAATGGGACACGATAGCCGCCCATGACAGAGCCACCTGGGTCTGCACAGCGGCAGGTGCTGGGTGGGGTCTCAGAACAAGCCCAGTGCAAGCTAAGACTTAAGTAAGGTGTCCTCCAGTTATCAGACGGCACAAGGCACAGACAGGGCACCTGGCAAACATTCCCTTCCTCCCCCAGCTCAGCTCTCTAAGGAGGAAAACCCTGGGACGGGCTGTACTGTATCCAGCTGCACCTTTCCTGTGTCTGCTTGTGGGACTTGCCTGTTCAGAGCCTGTTTCTGTTCATCTCTATGAGAAAACCCCCACCGCCCTTGCTCTTCCTTCCTGGTCTCCCTTTTCTCCCTGAGGGCTCTAACGCTGACTCAACCCTAAGATGCGGTGCTACCGCCAGACTCAAAGCCAGAGGCTGTCACTCTGAGCCCTCAGCGTCCCCGCTTCTCCAGTCAGCTTCTTCCTGGGCAGTGAAAAGTGTTCCTCATTGGCTACCTGCTGCCTTCTTTGCTCACCAGGTGACACACTCTCTAATCCAATGCCTTCCAGCAGCAACCAAAGTGAAACCTCCAGCCCTCTGGCATTTCCAACTGCCCATTGGAAAATCTCTAGTTACAAACCAGAAAGGGCAAAACAGATCTCAGAGGCAACACAGTCACACGTAACACTAAGGCGCTAGCCCAGTGGGGGAGAAAACAGGAGTGGAAAGCACAGGAAATTGCAGGACAAAGATCACAAGGGGGGATGGGGGCACCGAGAAAAACACACCAGGCTGAAAAAAGCAGCAGCAGAGACGCTGCCCCAAGGGAACAAAGGTAAAGGCAGACCATAGGGGACCAAAGAGCAACTACTGGGGACGAGACAGGATAAACTCTTAGAAGCGGATGCAGAGGCGCCTGAGAACCAAGGGCCCAGCTGCTGTGTTTAAGACAAGAGAATAGAGGAGGAAATGTTTGTGAACAACACTCAAACAAAAACTCACCAGATGACTTAAAGGACAGAACAGGCCTTTGTATCTCAGCTAGAAACAGAAATTCATTGGAGAAGGTTGTAACCAAATACAAGGGATGGTATTTTCTGACTCTTTGGTAACATCCCCGTGACAACTACGCACCCTTCTTTTAAGAGCACAGGGCTCTCCAGGGCGGGGGGTGTCCCAGAAGATCTGCAGCCCTGTGCTCTCTTTAGAACACCACCACCATCACCATAGGAACAAGTGTCAGCTGTCAGAGACTCACAAGTTCACGGAAAGGAGGGTACCTGGCTTTACCGCCCTTCCTTACTAACCAACAGCACTGAGCTGCTCGTTTAACGTGTGGCCCCTGCTCCCTCCTTATAAAATGAAACAACGGTCCCAACCAAGAGAGTCCTTGTTGGTTAAATGGCATCACCCAAGACCTACACTTAGCAGAAAATCTGCTCACAATAAGTGCTCCGTGAGTGATATTATTTTTTTTTGAGACAGAGCCTCAAGCTGTCACCCTGGATAGAGTGCCGTGGCATCACAGCTCACAGCAACCTCCAATTCCTGGGCTCAAGTGAGTCTCTTGCCTCTGCCTCCCAAGTAGCTGGGACTACAGATGCCCGCCAAGTGAGTGATATTATTTATGTGGTAACATCTGTAGGAACACCGCAGAGGGCTGACTGGGATCTGGAGACCAGCAGCTCCATGGTCCAGGTGGGCGGTGAAGAGAGGCTGCTGCTGGAGGAAGGGGACAAAAAACTGTCGAATTTTACTTAAAAAAAAAAAAAAGATCAAATTTCACTCCATAAGTAGTAACATCATTTTCTACTATGCAGGACATTTCAAAATCAAAATTCACCACTAGAATTGCACCTGGCCAGGCCACCCATCTCTAATCAGAAAAAACACTGTGTTAAGAAAGAGACACCAGGGTGGCACCTGTGGCTCAAGGAGTAGGGTGCGGGCCCATATGCTGGAGGTGGCAGGTTCAAACCCGACCCTGGCCAAAAAACTGCAACAAAAAAAAAAAAAAAGAAAGAAAGAAAGACACCAGGGAGTCCAGTCTGCATTTAACTTCCATCCTGCCTTGGGCCAGGTGTATGACCTTGGGATGTGCCCTTTGGGTGTAACTTTACAAAATGAGCAGGTCGGGGGAAGAAAGCTCAAACAGTTAACAAGGGAAGTGACAAGGTTTGTAGAAGCACAAACAAGGGGGAGAAAGGAGAGTGGAGAAGAACACCCCAGGGCACCAAGGGGCAGAGCCAGAGGCCTGTGCAAAGCTTCTCAATTACCCTTGACCTTTTCTAGGTGAAGTTCCAGGAACTTCCTCGTCAGCACCTGCCTGTCGCAAGGAAGCTGAGCTATGCCTGTCTGTCTTTAAGCACCCTGTGCCCTGGCAGGTGACTGGCAAGTGTCTCTGCAGGGCGCTCCTGTACAGGGCTGTATTCACCATAGACCACCCTGTGCACGCAGACTGCCATGCAGAGACCCTCTCTGGCTTTCCTTCCTCTTGAGGAAACCACCTCTCCCTACAGGCTTTCCCAGCACTCAGCTGCAGCACACCACGATACCAGCACATTCCAGGAGACCATGTTGGCTACAGGGCCGCAGCTCACCACTCAGCACTCCTGCCATGCTGGGATGGACCCTGTGTGCTGTGGGGCACCTTGTGCACTGCAGGAGGCTGAGCGGCTCTCCTGGTCTCCACCCACAAAGGCCAGCGGCATATCCCCCACTCTCCATGACAACCAAAGAACTCTGACATTGCCAAATGTGCACAGGGCAAAGTACCCTCCAGTGTGAACCACCCGTCCACATGAGAACTTCTGCCAGACTAGAGGAGGAACGTTCCCTTCCTTTGCAACTGCAGGTCTGTAGCCTGACTGCGTTTAACTTCCGTGGCACAGCCATGGGGCCACCCCACCTCTCCCAATGCTGGGGCAAAAAGTGTTCGGAAATCAATCCAGCAGGAAGAAGATAATCTGACGTCCATGGGGGTGGGTCCAAGAGACTCAGGGAGACCCCCAGCATTTGTATGATACCCTTTACCATCACGCCTGAAGCACCTTTGACACTTCCCTGCTGGCAGAAGTCAATGTGGTCCCTTTTCCACTGAAGTTCATAGTTGAGGTTGTTACCATCACGAGCAACCAAAATAGCTCTGGCTCTCTCCAGTCCTATGATCTGACAGTCAGACACACACTGCAGGGAGTGTTCCTCACTGCTCCATGTCTTAGTAACTAGTTGCTTAGGTTTGAGGTCCTGAATCAGGTCTGCCTGGGGACGGGGAAGCTGAGAATGGATGCAGAGATTCACAACACAGTCTTAAACAAAAACAATCTGAGATCCAATAAGGCACCATGTTCTCCATCATGACCTAAGAGAGGGGAATTTCAGAAACACTGGGAAAATGCGTAATTCTCCACCCTGCAGAGGACAGACTAGGTCATCACAGTCATGCAAGCACCTGAAGGGGAAACTGGAAAGAAGTGCATTCATTTTAACACAGGGCGGTAAGAAACCTCTGGCAACAAATGCCCACTAGCTGACGAGCTCGGCTCCTGTTACCAAGCAGAACTGAAATGCTCACACGTGCAGTGAAGGAAGCTCGGGGAGCCATCACCAGACTGTGGGTTTTTCAAGTGTGTCATTTCCTAGTAAACAGAGTGTGAGAGTTGCCTGCAGGACTCCTTTCCAGAACCATGTGGGAAACACTTGTTAAGGAGTGGGAGGGCGCTGCTCCCTGTGGTGCTGGGAGCTCTGCCCCACCCCCACCCCTTTTCCTCTCCCCTTTGGGATCTCAAGGTCACAGGGAAACTTTTATACTTGGCTACTTTCTCCAAACGTGTCCCCACCATTCCTTGGAGCCATCACCAAGCGAATTTCTATTGCTCCCTGGACATAAAACAAGAGACATTAAATATTTCATGTTTTGACCTTGGCCAGAGAAACACCTGGTAGACCAGCAAGCCAGGTGGCAATCGACCAGCTGGCTCTGCAGGTGAGCTGGGCCCTGTGTGCAGCACACACTTCAGTGTCCACAGCTGTGAGCCCAGTGACTCATGGCCCCACAACACACTTAAGCAGAGGAGAGCCAGCCACACAGCTGGTCCACACACAGGCTCCTGCGGCTTCTGCAGTGTGCTAGAGGGCTCTGTGCCCACTCCCCACCTCATCTGCTTCCTTCTGACTGAACGGCTTCCCAGCTACAGAGCGTGTATGGGCCACCTGGTCACACCCCTTCAGTGTGCCAGCACATGAGGACCCAAGAGACGGTGCACATCCCAGATGCCACAGGGCTCGAGTTTCTGTTCCCACTCCTGATCACACTCCCAGACAAACACAAAGTCCAAAATGAGGAGGGAGTATTGCGTGGCAGAGGGCCGTGCCACTTCATCCTCTAAGCCAGAACCAAGCCTTCATGGTCCCTGGCCACCCCTCTGAGGGCTGGGGAGGGCTCCCCACCTCTGTGCAGGAGCCCTGGGCCCCTCTGGCTCTGAGGGGCTTGCCAAGATCGTCCTGCCCTTTCAAGGACCAAACCCCTTATCAAGTCCTAGGAAGATCAAAGGCAAACTCCAGTGCTCACAGGGACATGCCCTGACCAAACTCACTGGGGCTCCCAGCCCAAAGGCTGAGGGAAGGTGACCCCCTGAGGACAATCTGTACACAGCAGGGGCTCCTGATCGTGGTGGGCTACACACTGAATGTGTGTGCCCCCCCTCCCTTATGTTGGAATCCTCACCCTCAAAGTGTGGGTGTGGGGAGGGGGGCCTTGGGAAGGTGCTGAGGTCCTCTGGGTGCAGCCTTATGGATGGGGTCAGTGCTGTTATAAATAAGCAGAGCCCTCTCGCCCCTTCCACCATGTGGGGACATGGCAAGAAGGTGCCGACTGTGACCAGGAGTGAGCCCCAACCAGACACCGACTCTGCCATGCCGGGATCTTGGACTTGTAGCCTTCTCAGGAAAGAACTGAGAGAGATGCGTATCTGCTGTCCACAAGCCACCGAGTTCATGGTATTTGGTCACAGAAGTCAGAACAGACTGACTCTGGTCCCCACCCCCGGACACTTGGCAACATATGGGGACACTTTAGGTTTTCCCCACCAGGGCTTGATGCCAGGGAGATTGCTAAACATCCCTATAATCCACAGGACAGCCCCTCACACCAAACAGTAAACCAGACTCTGTGGTTGAGAGTGCAGGGAGAGAAACAGATGGGGGAGAGAGGTGAGGGGGAAGGGGGGGAGGAGAAGAGAAGGGGGAGAAGGGAGGGGGAGAGAGGGGAAGGGGGAAGAAGAGAGAGGGGAAGGAGAGAGAGGGGAAGGGGGAAGAAGAGAGAGGGGAAGAAGAGAGAGGGGAAGGAGAGAGAGGGGAAGGGGGAAGACGAGAGAGGGGAAGG
>CAUYRH010024107.1:0-21972 GCA_963574655.1 Perodicticus potto | reverse complement strand
TGTGTTTCTTTGGAAGTGAAATATTGGACCATAACACAGTCTGTCTCAAAACTTATGAAATCCCAAAACCAGAGGTGTTGGCGTGGATGTGGAGAAAGGGGAACACTTCTACATTGCTGGTGGGAATGCAAACTAATACATTCATTTTGGAAAGACGTTTGGAGAATACTCAGAGATCTAAAAATAGACTTGCCATTTGACCCTATAATTCCTTTGCTTGGTATATACCCAGATGACCAAAAATCACATTACAACAAAGATATCTGCACCAGATTGTTTATTGCAGCCCAATTCATAATTGCTAAGTCATGGAAGAAGCCCAAGAGCCATTGATCCACGAATGGATTAATAAACTGTGGTACATGTATACCATGGAATATGCAGCCTTAAAGAAAGATGGTGACTTTCCCTCTTTCATATTTACGTGGATGGAGCTGGAACATGTTCTCCTTAGCAAAGTGTCTCTAGGATGGAAGAAAAAGTATCCAATGTATACACCCCTAATATGGAGCAAATTTATTTCTTTCAAGTGAAGGCTACAACCCAATTATTGTACAAAGAACTTTTTATGGGCAGCAATTTTGTCATAGATTTAGGGTTCGCAGAGAAGTAAAAGAACATTCTTAGGATCAAGAGCTCTCAGGCTCACCAGGACAATGACATATGCAAAATTGAATTTTGCATACTGGTGAATTACAACTGTGGCAAGAGAGAATGACAAGGCAGAAATGGTATATGGTAATGTTACATAACCTAGGGGCATGTAGGAATGTATAGATAAGACTTTCTGCCAGCCCTTCTCCCTGGAACACAGAGCTGCTGTAGCCAAGAGTTCAAATCCTTTGACTTTTTTTTGCCCCCAGAATATTGTGGCAATGCAAATGTCGGATACATGAATTGCTTTTGTACCATTTGAGTCAAAGTTATAAGTGCGCCCCTCAACTGGACAGTGTGCATTGTACCCACTGGTTGTGAATTTACCCGTCCCCTATGTCCCACTAGCTTGCTTTCCATTGAATTTTACTACAAAATATGCACATGGTTGTTGATCGATTAGTTCCAATTTAATAGTGAGTACATGTGGGTTTTGTTCTCCCATTCTTATGATGCTTTACTTAGAAGAATGGTCTCCAGTTCTATCCAGGTTGTTATAAAAAGTATTAGTTTGCTACCTTTTATGGCTAAGTAGTACTCCACAGGAGTACATATACCAGATTTTATTAATCCACTCATGTAGTGATGGGTTGATTGCACATCTTTGAGATTGTGAATGGTTCTGTAATTAACATTCAAGTGCACGTGTTATAAATTACTTTTTTTCTTTTGGGTAAATACCCAATAATGGGATTGACTACTGGATGAAATTCACTTCCTAGACTTCCTGATTCATGCAACATAGTTAAAAGATGTAGTTACTTTGGAAGAATACTGACTTGATCTCGAATTCTCTCTCTCCCATTTAATTGTGTGGCATTTGGGGAAGTTAATGAACCTCTCTTGGCTGTAGCTCTTGCTCCTAGAAAAACAGGATAAAACCAGAATTTTTTTTTATAAGGTTATGGTGAGGATTAAAGAAAAGTTAGAAAAGAACCTGGGGACACAGAAGATTAAAAAAAAAATGTTGCTTCTACCATCATTCCCAGTGCTTGGGCAAGTCAGTCAGATCATTTTCCTCCAAGCCAGTGTGTCAGAGCCCAAGGACTTGAGGAAGTTGTTGTGAGTTCAGGCTGATACTTAGGCAATTCTCTTAGCCTCTAAAACCTCCACTTGCTTTTCAGTAATGTGTAGGTTTAAAAACTCATTGGACTGTCATATTGAGTGAGACATAGTCACCAGCGATATAGCATCAGGAGCACAGCAGGTGCAAAGTCAAATGTCCCCTCATCTGTCCTGCTCCCTGTCTCCAGGGGCCCTTAGTCTGTCTGACTTCCTGATGATGAAGCTTGAAGATAGTAACTGAACATTCCAACTCCTGATCTCAATTTCCTTTTCTGTAAAATCAAACAGCCTTCTGACAATCACTTGAGCTGAATCTATGCCTCTAGCTGTGATCCAAACTGATGAATTACAACTGTGGAATCCTCGTACCATTTGGTAACATGGTTGGAAAAAATGGTTTTGGTAACATGGTTGGAAAAATAGCAAGCCATTTGTGAGGTGGGAGTTGTTTATCAAGGGACTTCATAGCTTTCATTCCATTTAAACCTCACAGCAACACTGGAAGGTGAGTACCAGTCTCTGTGAGGTTGTGACCTCATAGCTGTTATTCCATTTAAACCTCACAGCCACCTGGAAGGTGAGTGCCGGTCTCTGTGAAGATGTAACCCACACACAGGTCACAGAGCAGGTGTGTGCAAAGTCAGAACCAGGTCTCTGCTCTAAATAACTCTCTAGGCTCATCCAGCTTCATTTCACCCACACTTTCTCTCTCCATGAGCTTAGCGTTTATACAAATCAATCAGAGCTGAATAAAAAAGATTCACTGTTGTGTTTGGGGAGGGCAGGGAGGGCATCCATCTCACTATGGTGATTTCTAATTAAACAAACTGGCTCCGAGTCTGTAGGTTTGTCTCTGTAAATAGAAAGCAGGTGCCACTGTGGGGGCTGCCCAAAGAAGAAAAATAGCAGAAGGCTGTAGCAATTTTAATGAAAAGGATTTGAAGAAATGATGTGTACATTTTAAATATTTTATTATAATTAGTAGGAGGTGTGTGTATAGCCATAACACCTTATTCTTTTCAGAGAAAAGCTGCCAAAAATAGGTTTCCAATAAACTTTTCCAGTCTCCTTGTCCCAAGTAAACAAACAAAAAAAGATTTGAGGATGTAAGTCATTATTGATAGGACTTACAAAAACAACCTATATTTACAAAGGGCATTCTTGTTCTCGCCAAAGGAAGATCACGTATTCAGAGGGGGCTGTGCCAGGCACTTTACAACTGTTATCTCACTAGATCCTCATAAACTCCCAGGGAAGGGGTTGGCTTTTGTTTGGTTTTGTGTTCTAATTACTTTCTACATGAGAAAAAAGAGGTAACAAGAGTGAAGCCACTTGCTGTGGGTCCCACACCTGGCAAGAGAAGACACCGACAGAAGAAGCTACAGGGTAGCCCGGTGGTTTGGAGCTTGACTTGCCCCAGTTCAATCCCAGTTCTGCCCTTGCTGGCTGTAATGCCTGGAGCAGATCACTTAATTTCTCTGAGCCTCAGTTTCCTCAGATGTCATGAGAAGATAACACTGAGTATACAAATAGATAATGGCCAAACCATATAGGACAACAGAACTCCGACCCTCAGTCTCTGCAGCAATTGCCCTGAACAGTCAGAATGTGGGCAATGGCCGCCAGCCTCCTTAGTTTCTTACCCTTCCTTCCAAGTCAAAACCAACTAAAGAAAGCCAAATATGCTCCCTGAAACAAGCTATACAAGTTACCCCACTTCTATCTAACCTACCACTGCTCCTCTAAGCCATCAGACTATACCTGAAGTCACCCTTTCTATTTGTATCATTCCCACCTTCTGCCTGCCTTGGAGTCTCTGCCAAGCTCAGGAAATTAAAGCTGACTTCCTCGCTATGGTCAGCCCTCAATGGGGGTCAGCCCATTAAGGAAATTGAAGCTGACTTCCTCGCTATGGTCAGCCCTCAATATGGTCAGCCCTATTCTCCTTTGAATGGTCTTCATTTATGTCCACAGGGACAATAATAGTATCAACCTGACAGGGTTGTGCTGAGGATAAAAACAGTAATTAATGATGGTAAAGTGCTTGAAATAGAACTTGGCATATATCAGGTACTCACAAAGATAGTTATAATATTTTTAATCAATTTCACCGTAGAAAGATTCTAACGAATGATTTGCATATGACAAAGTTTAAGAAATTCTGCAGTACAGGGTTTGGCCAAATATTGAGCTGAGGCTCTCCTCTGGCTTACTTTAGGCAATATTGTTAAGCATTTAGCTCCCTTTCCAAACTTTCCCTTGTCTTTATTTCTAAGACAAAGAAATAAAAATTTAAGAAACCATCTGGAAGGTGGAGAGGAGAAGCCCAGACGGTACCCTTCCTGCATCCACCATCTTAGGAGAGAGAGGCTGGAAGCGAAGGCATTTGGGGGGCACCCAGGAAGTGACAACCCTCAGCCGCAGACGTCTGGAAGTGTAAGGAGCACAGTTCATTCACCTCCCACCTGCAGGTCTCATCCCTGCCACCTTTGGAATGCCTGTCTCTTATGTTAGGCTGATATCATCACTATTGTCCATACTTGGGAAAGCAAGACTTACCTCTCTAAGAATAAAAAAAAGAAAGAAACAAAAGAAAAATCACCAGATGTATGAGAAGTTTCAGGGGTTTAAACGCAAGGACTTCATTTAAGGAATTCAAGAAAGTATCTCTGTACACAATAGACCCACCAACAACCAAACATATTTTTGAAAAATACGTTTTCAGCAGCTTAACAGAATTTGAGAGTAAGTTATACCTTTGTGCGGCAATCAAAATGATGAGAGAAAAGATTACTTGAATGTGAAAAACTTGGTTAGTGGATTATTTAACTGCATGAACAAGTTCAAACAATGGTGGTCAATGGCAGACACCATTAGAGGAGAAGTTTCCCAGGACTTTGTAAAGGGGGAGCTCAGGCTGAAGGGATCACAGTAATTAGCAGTGACCCCCACCCCCACCATGGGTAACTCAGCACCCAGACATGGCCTGCTTCCTGGCGTGATGCAGCCCTAACTCTGGTGGCCTTTTTTTTTTTGAGACAGAGTCTGACTATGTCACCCTCGGTAGAGTGCCGTGGCCACAGCTGACAGCAATCTCAAAATCTTAGGCTTAAGCAATTCCCTTGCCTTGGCCTCCCAAGTAGCTGGGACTCCAGGCACCCACCAAAATGCCCAAGTATTTCTTTTTCTTTTCTTTTCTTTTCTTTTTTTTTTATTGTTGGGGATTCATTGAGGGAACAAGAAACCATGTTACGCTGATTGCGTTTGTTAGGTAACGTCCCTCTTAATGCCCAACTATTTCCAGAGACGAAGTCTCGCTCTTGCTCAGGCAGGTCTTGAACCTGTGAGCTCAGGCCAATCCATCCTCCTCAGCCTCCCAGAGTGCTAGGATTACAGGCATGAGCCACCACGCCTAGCCTCTCTGGTGGATTCTTGCCAAAAAAAGGTGAAAATTGCTTCTCTAAAGCTAACCAATTATAGAAAACCTGAGTGAGGAGGGAAAGAAGGACAAGTTAACACCACAAGGATGCAAATACTGAGCACAGGACATTTTATAAGATAAATAACTGACATGTGAGAGAGAGCAGGGAGGGAAGGAGACTCCCCACACCAGAGGGACTTGTGAGAAAGAATAACCAAATGGGAAGTGGGGAGCTCACTGGGATCTGGATTCAAACAACCCAAGGCACAAAGACATGTTTAGAAATGTTCGGAGAACTCTTCATCACAAAATTAGACATCATGTGATACTGAGGACTCTGTCAGTTTTATTAGGTGTGGTATTGGCTGGTTATGTAAGAAGATGTCCATCTAATTTTAGACACGTGCTTCAGTGTTCATGCGTAAAATGGCATGATGTCTGGGGGTGCTCAAAAGAAATGCTTACAGTGTGCCTTTGGAGTGATACTGAGGATGGCTGATACTGAGGTGTCCAACCCCCGACCAGAAGTCCCTCTCAGGGGGAAATTTTACACCGTCAGATGCCTTGTAGCTCTTGTCTGACCTGTGTCTGGTTTCTTTCTACTGAGGTGGCCACTCTCTAGGAGAGCCATGATGGGGAAGGAAGCTAGGTTTGACTGTGGTAGTTGAGGAAGACACAGAGTGACCCCCCCCTAACAAAATCCATGAAGTAACAGAAGCAGCATGTGACTTACAGACCCCAGAGAGGAGGGTGGCACTGCTGTGGGGCCAGGAGGGAGCAGAGAGCTGACCAGTCAGCATCAACCAGCAGGTGGGGAGCACAGATGACAGAGCTCAAGGGGCCTAAGGAATGAAGCATTTATTGGGGTCCAGGGCATTCTCTAGGTGGGTTTTCCCCTCTGAAGAGATTTTTAGTTGGTGGCCAAGTTCCACAGGCAGTGACTGGTGGTGTCACTGGGGCTTATCTGCACAGTCCGAGGGGGGGCTATAAGACACAGTCAAGTTGCTTGTTTATGTCCCAAAAGGAAGTGGTCACTAAGAGGCAGCTGCATGGACAGATGTCTGGATTAACCACACTGAGGAACTGGGAGGGGACAAGAACTGGAAACTGTATCAAAGATGGCTAAGCCCCGCTTCTTGTCTGAGAAAGCCTAACTTATTTCCAAAATGGGCGTTTCATGGCAACATGAAATTACGGCAATTTGTTGTGGGAGATTTGTTGTGCTTTTCCATCTTTTGGTATATTCATATTAACTTTTTTATCATATGAATAACACCTAAGTAGAAATGGACATGACGTTCATCTGCTCCACTCGTCTACTCAGAGCAGGCAACTATTGGACTGGAACATTCCTTTTGTTTTTTGTATCTTCTACTCAATCTAAAAACTATTGCTGGCGGCACCTATGGCTCAGTGGGCAGGGCGTTGGCCCCATACACCAAGGGTGGCGGGTTCAAACCCGCCCCGGCCAAACTGCAACAACAACAAAAAATGTTGGGCATTGTGGCGGGCGCCTGTAGTCCCAGCTACTCGGGAGGCTGAGGCAAGGGAATCACCTAAGCCCAGGAGTTGGAGGTTGCTGTGAGCTGTGTGACGCCACAGCACTCTACCGTGGGCTATAAGGTGAAACTCTTATCTCTACAAATAAATAAATAAATAAAAACTATCACACATGAGTTTTGCGCCATTAGATCTCTAAACATTGGCCTATGTGGTGTCTTCTGGGATGCTCTGTCTATACCCCCTTCAGGATGGAAGAACTACTTTCCTAAACTACTTTCCTACATGGTTGCTTACTGATGTCCCAAAGCTGAATCTCTCCCCAGGAACTGTTGTTGCCTGATATGAGCTGCCTAGTGCAAGGTCACAGCCCCTGCCAAGGGGTGGTCACATCCACGTTCCAGTATCGGGACAGATAAAGGCCCCTTTGCCTCTATAAGGGACAAGTCTGAAGGGCTCAAAAGCCCCCCATGAGACAGCTGAGACCTTTGCTGGAGTTGCATTGTAGTTAAACTTCTTCTGCTGGGCAAGGCCACTCCCATTGCCCCCTCCCCATGCCTACACTGGTAACATTCTTTTTTTTTTTTACATATACAGGTGTTTATGAGGTTTCCAATTTTTGCCTTCACAGAATTAAAAAGGCTTAAAATTTAATAACAATAACAGTGTTTAAGATAAGGACTAGAAACAAAAACCTTGAAAAGAATGAATGAAGATAAATACATTCAGAAAAGAAATCAGACAATTACTGCATCAAAATATTAAGCAATAATAATAATAATAATGCAAAGAAAGTAACATTCACATTGTCAAACAAATGTATGTCTATTATAGAATGCTTTAACTCTGAGGCTCAGTAAGAAGTCATCAGTTAACTTCTTATTTTTTTCCCCAAAGTCTCAAAAAAATAGACAACTAATATTTATAAATAAAAGTAAAACATAATTTTAAAAAACAGATCATGCCAAATCTTATAGACAATAGAAAAAGAAGAAATAATACAAAGTCATTCTACTTAATCTGGATATACCTGATACTAAAATTGGAGAAAATATATTGTTATAAAGGGAAATTACAAACATGTTTCACTTATAAATGAGGATGCAATATCCTAAACAACATATTAATAAGTTGAATTAAAAATTGACGTTTAAGTAATGTACTTTGGTCAAAATCGAATCTAGTTTATGTGAGAATTAGTCACTATTTTCTTTTCCTTTTTTATTTTCTTTCCCTCACACCCTCCCTCCTTCTCTCTCTGTCTGCTCTCTTCTTCCCCCATGCCCCACTGTGTCATTAATTGTCATTAATTGTCCTCATATCAAAGTTGAATACATGGGATTCATGCTTCTCCATTCCTGTGATGTTTCACTAAGAATAATGTGTTCCACCTCCATCCAAGTTAGTACAAATGCTGTAAAATCTCCATTTTTTTAATGGCTGAGTAATATTCCATGGTATACATATACCATAGCTTACCAATCCATTGCTGGGTTGAAGGACATTTAGGCTGTTTCCACATTTTAGCAATTGTAAATTGGGCTGCGATAAACAGCCTAGGACAAGTGTCTTTATAATAAAAGTTTTTATTTTCTTCTGGATAGATGCCCAGTAATGGGATTGCAGGATCAAACAGGAGGTCTAGGTTGAGTTCTTTGAGGTTTCTCCATACTTCCTTCCAAAAAGGTTGTATTAGTTTGTAGTCCCACCAACAGTGTAAAAGTGTTCCTTTCTCTCCACATCTGCGCCAGCATCTGCAATTTTCAGATTTTGTGATATAGACCATTCTCGCTGAAGTTATATGATATCTCAGGGTGGTTTTAATTTGCATTTCTCTAATAATTAGGGATGATGAGCATTTTTTCAAGTGTTTACTGGCCATTTGTCTGTTGTCTTTAGAGAAGATGCTATTCATCTCTCTTCCCCATTGATGTATGGGATTGTTAGTTTTTTTCTTATAGATTAATTGAAGTTCTGTGTAGATCCTGGTTATTAAACTTTTGTCTGATTCAAAAATATGCAAATGTCCTTTCCCATTGGGTAGGTTGTCTATTTGCTTTGGTTGTTGTCTCCTTGGCTGTAGAGAAGCTTTTCAGTTTAATTAGGTCTCATTTGTTTATTGTTGCTGTTATTGTTGTTATTCCCATGGCAGTCTTCCTCATAAAGACTTTCCCCAGGCCAGTATCTTCCAGTGTTTTTCCAATTTTTTCTTTGAGGATTTTTATTGTTTCATGCATTAAATTAAAGTCCTTTATCCATCTTGAATCAATTTTTGTTAGTGGAGAAAGGTGAGGATCCAGTTTCAGTCTTTTCCATGTGGATATCCAGTTCTTCCAGCACCATTTATTGAATAGGGAATCTTTCCCCCAAGGTATGTTCTTGATTGGTTTATCAAAGATTAGGTGGTTGTAAGATGTTAGTTTCATTTCCTCATTTTCTATTAGATTCCAAATGTCTATGTCTCTATTTTTGTGCCAGTACCATACTGTCTTGACCACTATTGCTTTGTAGTACAGCCTAAAATCTGGTATGGTGATATCCCTGGCTTTGTTTTTATTACTAAGAAATGCCTTAGCTATACAGGGTTTTTTCTGGTTCCATGCCAGAAAAATAGGCCAATGCCTTAGCTATACAGATTTTTTTCTTGATCTACAAAGCGCAGATCATTTTTTCCAAGTCTTAAAAGTAGGATGTTGGGATTTTAATAGGGATGGCGTTGAATTGGTAAATTGCTCTGGGAAGTATAGACATTTTAACAATGTTGATTCTTCTCAGCCACGAGCATGGTATGTTCTTTCATTTGTTAAAGTCCTCTGCTATTTCCTTTCTTAGGGTTTTATAATTTTCTTTATAGAGGTCTTTCACCTCTTTTGTTAGGTATATTCCTAAGTATTTCATTTTCTTTGGGGCTATGGTGAAGGGAGTTGTGTCCTTAATTAACCTCTCATCTTGGCTGTTATTGGCATATACAAAGGCACTAACTGACTTATGGACATTGATTTTATATCGTGAGACATTACTGTATTCTTTGATGACTTCCAAGAGTCTTGTGGTTAAAAAAATTTTTTTTTGTACGATGTCTTTAAAATCTGTGTATTTTTCACTTATAGTCCACGCATCTGGGCACTAAATTTTCATTCAAAATACCTGATCTATATTTAGGTATCATAAAATCTGCAGTTGAAAAAAATAGATTATTATACCCAAGTTGTTCTAAACACATTTACTTTTCTAATACTTGAATATTTTTTACTTATTTATTTTTGAGACAGAGTCTCACTATGTTGCCCTCGGTAGAGTGCTGTGAAATCACAGCTCACAGCAACCTCAACCTCTTGGGCTTACGTGATTCTCTTGCCTCAGCCTACCAAGTAGCTGGGACTACAGGCATGTGCCACAACACCCAGCTGATTTTTTGTTATTGTTGTTTAGCAGGCCCAGGCCAGGTATATACCCACCAGCCCTGGTGCATGTGGCCAGTGCCCTAACCAATGAACTACGGGTACCAAGTCTGAATAAGTTTTTAATTAAAATTAAGATTAAATGGAAAAAACCCTTACTTTCTCAGTCACTCTTGTCACATTTCACATGCTCAGTAGCAATACTTGGCTAACAGCTACCACAATGGAGAGTGTGGCTCTTAAATGCTCTTGTCCCCAGGTATTACTTCAGAGTTTTTTTTTTAATGTGCATGGATTTTTGCCTTATTTCTCATTTAGAATATAATTAACATTCCCTATTTTCATCTTTATTACTCCCAAATTCCTTTCTTCAATCCAAAGAAGAAGATATTTGGTGCACCTGGAGTTCTCATAGTACATGCCAGTTCAGGATAGGTAAGATTAGTCCAGGCCTACAACCCTCTCTTCAACTCTTATTTCAATATATTACTCAAACTCTGCTTCCCTCTATTTTAATCATGTGTGGCCCTTTATAATCTTTATCAATTTATTTATTTATTTATGTATTTATTTATTTTTGAAACAGAGCCTCAAGCTGTCACCCTGGATAGAGTGCTGTAGCATCACAGCTCACAGCAACCTCCCATTCCTGGGCTCAAGCAAGTCTCCTGCCTCCGCCTCCCAAGTAGCTGGGACTACAGGCGTCCGCCACAACGCCCGGCCATTTTTTGGTTGCAGCCGTCATTGTTGTTTGGCGGGTCCAGGCTGGATTCGAACCCACCAGCTCAGGTGTACGTGGCTGGCACCTTAGCCTGTTGAGCCACAGGAGCCGAGCCTATTAATTTTTTTTTTTTTTGAGACAGAGTCTGACTATGTCACCCTCAGAGTGCCATCATGTCACAGCTCACAGCAACCTCAAACTCTTGGGCTTAAGTGATTCTCTTGCCTCAACCCCCCATATAGCTGGGACTACAGGCACCTGCCATAATGCCTAGCTATTTTTCTGTTGCAGTTGTCATTGTTGCTTAGCTGGCTAGGGCTAGGTTCAAACCTGCAGCCGTGGTGTATGTGGCCAGCGCTGTAACCACTATGTTATGGGCACCAAGCCTAGTTTTTATTTTTTTGAGACGGACTCTCAAGCTGTTGCCCTGGATAGAGTGCTGTGGCATCACGGCTCACAGCAACCTCCAACTCTTGGGCTTAAGCGATTCTCTTGCTTCAGCCTTCCAAGTAGCTGGGAGTATCCCAAGTAGCTGGAACTACAGGCGCCTGACACAATGCCCGGCTATTTTTTTATTGCAGATGTCATTGTTGTTTAGCTGGCTCAGGCCAGGTTCCAACCCACCAACCTCAGTGTATGTAGCCAGCACCCTAACCACTGATCTATAGGTGCCCCCCTGTATAATTTTTTTTTTTTTTTTTTTTGAGACAGAGCCTCAAGCTGTCACCCTGGATAGAGTGCCGTGGCATTGCAGCTCAAAGCAACCCCCAATTCCTGGGCTCAAGCGAGTCTCCTGCCTCTGCCTCCCAAGTAGCTGGGACTACAGGCGCCCGTCACAACGCCCGGCCATTTTTTGGTTGCAGCCATCATTGTTATTTGGCAGGCCCGGGGGCTGGATTCGAACCCGCCAGCTCAGGTATACGTGGCTGGCGCCTTAGCCCGTTGAGCCACAGGCGCCGAGCCCCCCTTTATAATTTTTATAAACACTTTCTATTTTGAGGGTATGTTCCTATTATCTACTTTGATCAGTGTAACTATAGAAGGGATATCTGGTATTAATCCTACTTTACAGATAAGGAAATACCCAGAAGGCAGTTCGTGTATTTGTTCAAGTCACACAGAGATGAAGCAGAACTAGAACTCACATCCTTTGTTTCAGTGCCTTTTCCACTATACTATGACACAATACCCTTCAGAAAACGCTTCCACAGACTATCAGACCCTATCTCTTACAAGCCCCCCTCCAATCTTACTTTGAATTGAAGGCAGCCTTACAAAGTGCTTAGGATTAAAAAACAAAAATACATACCTGTATACTACTTCAGATTACCAGAAATATATATATATATATATATATATATATATTTTTTTTTTTGAGACAAAAGTCTCACTCGGTTGTCCCGGCTAGAATGCTGTGGCATCAACCTAGATCACGGCAACCTGAAACTCCTGGGCTCAAGCGATTCTCCTGCCTCAACCTCCTGAGTAGCTGGGACTTCAGGTGCCTGCCACAATGCCTAGACTAGTTTTTCTATTTTTAGTAGAGATGGGGTGTCGATCTTTCTCAGGATGGTCTTGACCTCCTGAGCTCAAGCGATCCTCCTGGCTTGGCCTTCCAGAGAGCTAGGATTGCAGGTATGAGCCACCACACCTGGCTCTGAAATTAAATTCTGAGAAACTGGCTTGCTCCCCCAAAGTTTATTAAAAAATGATCGAAACGGGCAGCACCTGTGGCTTAGTGGGAAGGGCGCCAGCCCCACATACTGAGGGTGGTGGGTTTGAACCCGGCCTTGGGCAAACTGCAACAAAACATAGCCAGGCGTTGTGCTGGGCGCCTGTAGTCCTAGCTACTCGGGAGGCTGAGGCAAGAGAATCACCTAAGCCCAGGAGTTAGGGGTTTCTGTGAGCTGGGACACCATGGCACTCTGCCCCAGGACAATAAAGTGAGAGTCTCTGTACAAAAAAAAAAAAAAAAAAATTGGGTGTCACTTGTGACTCAAAGGAGTATGGCGCTGGCCCCAGATATTGCAGGTGGCAGGTTCAAACCCAGCCATGGCCAAAAAAAAAAAACCTGTAACATTCATTTTAGAAACAGGATTCTTGAATTCACTTGAATTACTGTCTTGCAGTGAGGTGGCCAGAAGAACCACCTCCCCTTGTTTATGTACATACATGAGACAAATGGGAAAAGAGATTACAAAGGCAACAGCCAAGTGACCTCTTCCATCAACTGGATTCTCAGGGGACTTGGGCAGAGGCTCAGCCATGCTATGTATGATACGCATCAGACCAGATAGCTCCCTGTCTTCTGGATCATGTAAGATTTTCTGCTGTGTATGCAGCCAGGGAGTGTACACCAAGCTGACTGCCCACACCATGCAATTAGACCAAGGGTCTTTTGCATAATACTGCAAAATTCCTTTCCAAAACATTTTTACCAAACACATTCCCACTTGCAAGGTCTATGTAAATGGCTCTGTAAAAAGTACCAATGCCAGAATCAGGTTATCTCACTAGGGGGAAAAATGTTTTATCATTATTTGAGACAGAGTCTCACTTCATCACCCTCGGCAGAGTGCCATGGCGTCACAGCTCACAGCAACCTCAAACTCTTGGGCTTAAGCAATTCTCATGTCTCAGCCTCCCAAGTAGCTGGGAGACACTCACCACAATGCCCGGCTACTTTTTTGTTGTAGTTATTATCATTGTTTGACAGGCCCGGGCTCAAACCCTCCAAAAGGGGGACAATTTTTTTTTCTCACTAATTTAGGCTAATATAAAATGTTTCTGAGAATGCTGAAAATAGAATTCATACAGAAATCCCAATGGCTGAATAAACAAACACTAAACCTATACTCTAAAAATCTGTGTAAAGGCTCTTTCTGGGCAGGGTGTGGTGGCTCACACAGTAATCCTAGCACTCTGGGAGGCCTAGGGAGGAGGACTGCTTGAGCTCAGGAGTTCAAGACCAGCCTGAGTGACAGTGAGACCCCATCTCTACTAAAAATAGAAAAATTAGCCAAGAGTTGTGGCAAGCACCTGTAGCCTCATTATTCAGGAGGCTGAGGTAGGAAGATCTCTTGAATCCAGGAGTTTGAGGTTGCTATGAGCTAGGGTGATATAATGGCACTCTAGTCTGTGACACAGTGAGACTCTGTCTCAAAAAACAAAACAAAAAAAAGAGGTATTTCTGGCTAACAATCATAACAGAAAAAACGAATAGCGAATTCTGTGTCCTTTGCTTTCAAAAGGATTAATTTG
The DNA here is from genome assembly GCA_963574655.1 of Perodicticus potto. Classification (NCBI taxonomy): domain Eukaryota; kingdom Metazoa; phylum Chordata; class Mammalia; order Primates; family Lorisidae; genus Perodicticus; species Perodicticus potto. Next base: position 7,949 of record CAUYRH010024107.1, on the reverse strand, counting down.
TGAATATAAGCTGGTATTTGTTAATTAGTCCCTTGTTATTCTTTGTTTTGGGTTATTAGTAAATAGTAAATGGAATTATCTGCATTCCACAAAAATTCCCCCTCAAATGAAGGAGCTAAGTTTGGTTACCAATTTTTAAAACCTCTAAGAAGTATTGTGCTTCACATAAACAGCAGCAATCCTTGAAAATAAGTACAGATTTTTAAAAGCACAGTTCAAAGCATTTGTTAAGTATCTATTCTGTCTAGGGACATGAACTCTTGGTTTTTAAAAAAAAGACTCTTAACAAACCCAACCACAAAAGGGCTCTATAAAACAACAGTAAATTCAGTCCTGGTGAGAGAGAGGCTCAGGAAACTTTAGTTTAAAAAGTTAAATGTTTTATGTATTTAAGAACTTGAAGACGACTCCTTCTAGTTGGTTTTTTTAACTATATACGTAACACTTTTCATTTTTGCTAATCTGTAGCTGAGTTAGCCAAATCTGGTTTATATTATTAGTATTACTGTCAATAAAGCAGCATAAAACAGCTTGATTTTTCCAATTCCTTGTGGAGGCACTAAGTGAGCAGTTAGAAAAATATTTTGACTTGCTCTCAGTGAAATTTTATATGATTGTCACAAGACACAAATGAGAAACCCCTAACTAAGCGTCTTCTTGCCTGCACTTTTTGGCTCAATCACCACATTAACAATAAAGAAACAACATAGAAGACAATAGTTTCAATTTAGAATCAACCAACTCCTACATGGGTCATAAAATCCTCCTGATGACAAGTGGTCCACTATCTGAGAATTAAGTCACACCGAAAAGAAAACTTAACCGGCAGCACTGGAGTAAGTTATGGTTTAACAGGATGAAATGGCATTATCTATGGCCTAATTTGTCCCAGCATCAAACAAAGCTCGCATCATTATAGATTGTAATGCTTTGCTAATAAGTTAAGAGGATTTCATTATGAAACCATAATATTCTTTCTTTATCCAGTCTCTTGCATCAGGACTGTAACATCATTAAAAACAGAAAACACACCAAGGATAATAATCTTAATAGCTGCTAACAATGAACACTTAATTTGTATTCGGCATCAAACCGTGCAACCACACAGTGCACACATACTATTTTGTCTTCTCAAAACACCAGTGAAGAGTTATTTTTTCCCCCATTTTACAGAGAAAATGCAGCCTCATACATGAGAAGTTATGGCGCCGGTACTTGGTGAAAAACGGGATTAAAACCCTGGCTGCAGGCTCTACAACCTGAGCTCTAACCTCCCGCTCACGCTGAGATGAGACTAAATTTAACTTAGCCAGGAAAACATGAACATGCCATCAGTCTAGCAACCTACAGACACCTATAACTACTACTGGGTCCCAAGCAGTAATCTAAGGTTTATGTGAGAAACAACTTGTGCCCAAGGCAACCTAACACCAAGACAGTGTGGCACCAAATAGAATGTCAGTGATTCAGTGCTTACACTCATTATGATGCTTATATGACACACTTGATTTGGGTTTTCTTCCCTATTCAAATGAATCACCAGGCAGATTTTGTTGTCCTGGAAACAGAATAAAGGAAGTTATATTAATTCTCAGGTATTAGGCCTGCTGAGAAATGTCATAAAAGCAAATATAGTAAAAACATGATTTCAGTAAGGCTATGACTAAAACATCTCAAACATACTTCTTTTTAGAGTGTCCAGAAGGATTAACAGGACAAGGAATGACAAATGTGCCTACTGCATTCAGCACTGGTCGGTTTCTAGAGCCATAATGCGTAATGAGTTCTTCCCATAATCCTTTTAAAATGTGAATATGGAGCAGTTAGGAAAATCAGGTACAGATCCATCTCTATCCAAAAATATTATAAAGTTTATGTAATTAAAACGCACATTTAAAACACATGGATTAAATAGAGAAAGAATTAAGGGGGGAAATACAAGCAATGATTTTGGGATAACTACCTACCCTTACATTGAGACAGAAAGAAAGTAAAAGGCTATAAAAAAAATGCTAAAAACCATAATTTCTTCATCTCCAAAGTGGGTCAAAGGGGAGAATTAGTTTGCGATTTGATGTAACAAAGAACTTCCAGAAGATTTGCAAACATGAGAAAGCTCCTGAGATGATCTCTCTTCAAAGGCTAGAAATACAGACTAACCTGAGGCCAAAGACCTTTTTTTTTGTTTGTTTTTTTAGTTTTTGGCCGGGGCTGGGTTTGAACCTGCCACCTCCAGCATGTGGGGCTGTGCCCTACTCCTTTGAGCCACAGGCGCTGCCCGGAAAAACTTTTTTTTTTTTGAGATATAGCCTCAAGCTGTCACCCTGGATAGAGTGCTGTGGCATTACAGCTAATAGCAACCTCCAATTCCTAGGCTCAAGCGAGTCTCCTGCCTCTGCCTCCCAAGTAGCTGGGATTGCAGGCGCCCGCCACAACACCTGACCGTTTTTTGGTTGCAGCCGTCATTGTTGTTTGGCGGGCCCGGGCTGGATTCGAACCCGCCAGCTCAGGTGTACGTGGCTGGCGCCTTAGCCCGTTGAGCCACAGGCGCTGAGCCCGGAAAGACTTTTTTTGACACTGTTATCAAACACTGTCCTGAGTAGAAGCACCGTGTAGTCACCTAGTCACCTTGACTTTGCCCCACATCCTAAGATGTATTCTCTAATGCAAATATCCTATTCTTGCTGGTAAGTTTCAGGTAGGTTGGTTTACAACTTACTCTCCAAAATGCTGCGTGTCCTACCACGTAGTGACCAAATTCATGTGTGTCTAGATGTCTTATCTAAGGATGGGACAACTTATGGATAAATACAGAAAAGGAGAACCACGAGAGTGTTATTCTATAATCTAAAACACAACTCAGACACCCATTACCATGTCTTAAGCCAAATGCATGGCACTTATATCCAAACATTGTTTTTCTGAAAGCATACATATTTTACCTATCATTTATGGGAAATTATGAAGGTCATGTACTGTATGTAGCTATTTACGTTGTGTCAACTATTTACAGGCACTCTTGTGGATGGAATGACTCTGAAAGAGTTTACAACTGTCCAAAAAACTGGAGTCACATACTCACGGAAAGTTTTACAATATCACACTAGCACCCAGTAAGAAAGAGGCAAGCCAAGACATCTGGAGAGGCTTTCCCAGAGGAGCGGGTCTTCACCCTCACCTGAGAGATTGACAGGTGTGCGTGAGTAGGCCAAGGAACTGCTACCCAGAGTGGAGGTGGAAGCGGGCTCACACTCTAGGAAGAACTGCAACACCCCGTGGGTGGGCCTGAGAAATGGTTCAAACTCTACCTCATTAAGCAGCCACACAACTGGAAGGCCACTGTCAGGTGTCCACCTTCCACTCCAATGAAAAACCAAGTCAGCAATGATTTACAGTACATTAAAACATGAGGACATGTTTGAATTAATTCTAAGCAGAGCATTAGGGAAGATTTCATATAAGCGGCATTTGGCCCGCCTGCTAATGCTTTTGCAGGGTGGAAGACCTAGGAGACAGAATGCTGATTGGGTATTTCAAGCAGAAGGCAGAGCCCAGATAAGGAGGCAGGAACAGATACACTAGACAGAAGTGGGGTAGAGGGTGGGGGGTGGAAGTAGGGCGTCAGAACTGAGTCATCTCTGAACCTGTCGGAGCTATCTACTGGGTACCTCATAAACACCCACTTCCTGCCCTCGGCACACCGTCCCACACCAAGGCCCATTCTTCCAGTGGTCTCCCAGTCGGCTTTCAGCGTAGCTCTCACCTCCTCCTGCCCATCTCCAAGTTGCACCAGCGCTCCTTCTCCTGACTGAAGCCTCTGTCCCCTTGCTCTCTGGATATAGTCTCCGAGTCCTTAGAGGCCCCTTCGCACCCTGGCCCACACTTGCTTCCTAGCCCAAATTCTGCCCCACTCCTGCTCATGGCCCCCCATGCCCACCCACTTCCTCTCACCTTCTCCAGCACATCCTCCACTCAGGCAGATCCCACTACAGGGAAAGCTCCAGCCTACCTCACTTCCCTCCTTTCTGTGCTCTAAGCCCCCGCCCCGAAAGATGGTGTCCTCCAGGGAAATCTTCCTTCATTCTTCTCCCAGAGCCCCAGGCTACGTGAGGTCCCTCTGTGTATGTTCATACCCCAAATACAAATTATTTAACTTATATGGTTGACATCTAAGTCCTCGAGGGTATGTTGGATGAGGCGGCTAGAAAGAGACTTGCACTCAGCACCTGAAGAACAGTGATTCGGCTTTAAATGCGCTCACCAGAGGAAGCAGAAAGAAGCCCAAGTCTGCTTTCCTCATATGGCTGAGAGAATTTTCTTTTAAAAGCTCTTCTTTCCACCAACCTGCTTCCAACTAGTGGGAGGCGCTCACAACAGGAGCGCCGCACCATTACCCAGCAGGGCAAGGTTGCCAAGCTTGACGCCTCGCTCGCTTCCTTAGAAAGTTGTGTGTCCACCGCTTACTGCAGAGGCCAGTTATAGGTCACTCTCATCTACAAACTGAAGAGATGATCCCACTTCAGATGAGCTCATGTTTCTACATGTGACCTCTAACTTGGGACCCCCCACCAAGTGTCCACTTTGGACGTAAGACATCCCTCTCCCTCATAATGCAAGTTCCCACCCACCCGCTCCTCCTCCTGCGCCTTCACTGGCAGTCAGTCAACCTGGTCTCCACAGCTGCATGAAGCTAGTGACTACTATATTGAACAGTGCAAAATATATCCCATAAAAAAAAAAAAGCAGTCTCTAGAAATAGAGTAGCTTAATTGTACGGATACGTGAGTCAAGTATCAGAGAACCTGAGGTTATAAACATCTTGAAAGTATTCCCTGGAGTAAAATCAAGAGGCGGCTAATGGTTTATTTACAGTCCCCAAAGTCAAGATCTACCTGATCCAACATTACACAGAAAAGGCCAGAAGAAGCTTTTGTACCACATGGAATTAAAGGTTAAATGGTTACATAAGCAAGATGGAGATGTGAGCCATGATGCAGCAAATTTTCATTAGAACAAAGGCACTGTCCAAAATCAACAGTAGGAAAAAAAGGACAAGGAACAGCTATCAAACAGGCATGTATGAAGAAATTAGCTATTTTTAAAACTATTCCAAAACTCAGCCAACCTGAAAACTAGAATATTATAATATACAGAGAGCAAAGAGATAAACTAAAAAATAAAATGAACGTCTAAAAATCCATTCACGGTACACTGAGACCTTAATCTCTTCATTTACTTCAATCCATCCCTGCTTTGGATTTTATTTAAAAAATTAATGTACAGCTTTCCTATAGAACACCAACCCAGGCAACCAGTGCCATGAAGAGGACATGGATTTACTTCTAAATTGTTATCCTATCTCCCTATGCAGGGCTACCATACAATATGCACATTTGATAAACTGCTTAGGGAGTTCAAATGTGAAGGTGCCACACGTACCCTGTGTATGAATCAAGAAATGTACTTAGGACACAGGGAATTAGAAGGCAGTTACTGGTGAAATAAAATGAAAAAAACGCTTAATACCTAAGTAGAAGGGTTGCCCTTCTTTAAAACTACAATACATAGGACCTATTAGTACAAGGACTGTCAAAGTGTAGTCCATCTAGATACCCCTGAGGGGAGTCTTGGGGTTCTGTGAGATGAAACTATTTTCACAGTACTACTGAGAAATTATTTTTTGCATTTTCATCTCTGTCACCATTATAAAACCTTTTCCAGAAGCTGCAGCAATCTTAACACACTGACTGACACACTAGAAAAAAATTTTCCTTGGGGCCACAGTGTTTTATTATATTGGGACAAGAAAGGTCAAGAGATGTGAGTTATATATGTTTCGTGAGTCCCCAGGCTCTAAACCAACATAAGTTAAATACAAGCAGCCCCGAGCTTACAAAGGAGATAGTTCTATAGGTTTGTTCTTAAGATGAATCTGTACCTAAGCTGGACTGTGTACATTTGCCTATTACCTGTAACAGCATCCATTCTTAAGTATTAGTTGTCCATCAGTCAGGTATTTGCAACTCAGACACTTAATGGTAATAGCCTCTGTTCCTAAGTGTGAGTTATAAGTAAGCTGGATGTTTGTAACTTGAGGACTGCCTATATAACTCACATGGCAGTTAATGTGTTAAGCCAGATACTTAAGAAATTGGCAGAAATGTCAAGCAATGTCTATTTTCACCAAACTTTTAGTTTTGAAAAACATATTCTTTTTTTTTTTTTGAGACCGAGCCTCAAGCTGTCACCCTGGATAGAGTGCTGTGGCATCACAGCTCACAGCAACCTCCAATTCCGGGACTCAAGCGAGTCTCCTGCCTCTGCCTCCCAAGTAGCTGGGACTTCAGGCACCCGCCACAATGCCTGGCCATTTTTAGGTTGCAGCCACCACTGTTGTTTGGCGGGTCCGGGTTGGATTCGAACCCGCCAGCTCAGGTGTACGTGGCTGGCGCCTTAGCCCATTGAGCCACAGGCACCGAGCCGAAAAACATATTCTTAAATAAGTGTTTATGTTATTGTGTAACAGGTTAATTTTTTAAGGTATATTCATAATTATTTTGAAATTATTAGTACTTTAAAATAATTTAATTTCTAGTAAGGTAAATACCAATAGATAAAATCCACATGAACGAAAGCTCTCTGAGATTCTCAGTAACTTTTAAAAGTAAAAACTAAAGTTTGGGAGTTGTACTAAAAACTGCAAATTTTTCCCCCTCTGTAGTTTTCTTTCTTTCTTTCTTTCTTTTTTTTTTTTGTCCAGGGCTGGGTTTGAACCAGCCACCTCTCGTATATGGGGCCGGCACCCTACTCCTTTGAGCCACAGGCACTATCCTTTACTTTTACTTCTAAAAAGACATACATGCAGCTTCTCAACTGAGAAAGCAAATATCCCATATACATATACACATCGTAAAGAGTGAGTCTTTTTATAGACGTCTTCTGAGAAATGCAATGTTAAGTGATTTCGTTGTTGTGTAGGATGCTCTTAATGCAAAACTAGATGATGTACGGTCCAGCTTACTGCTAGACTATACTTACTTACTAGACTATACGGTCCAGCTTACTGCTCCTGGGCTACAAACCTGTACAGAACCTTGCTGTGCTGAATATTACAGGCAACTGTAACACAATGATTAAGTATCTGCATATCTAAACATATCCAAACATAGAAAATGTACAATATAAACACAGTATAAGAGATAACTGGTGGTACACCTGTATAGGGCTCTTACCAGGACTGGAGCTTTTTACTAATTCCCTACTGACTGACTGAAAAAGTATATATGGTGTGTGTATTAAGAAAAATTCAACAGGACCAAAAGAACAGCAGTGAGTTGATTTTCACATTACTACAGGCATAAAAACTGCGAAAGTTTCTTTAACTACAGCAAGACACTAAGTCCCCTTCCAAATGAGGACATTCCTCACAGAAACTTATTCAGCAAAAACTGTAATCTTAAATCATAAGTAATGAAATAATGTGGTTTAATCACATTAAATAGTACTGCAAATTGAGTATATTCAATTATCAACCACTACATAAATGCTGAACAATGTTTCCATACATAGAAAGAGGGGGAAAGAGATGAGGCAGGAGGGGAAAAAGAATGATAGCTCAGAATCAAAGTCAAAAATTCATTTTCCTAATTTCAGCTTGCCACAACACAGACTTTTACAAAACCATTTTTTCCATTTGCATACTATCATCTTAGTCCAGGGGTCCTCAAACTACGGCCCACAGGCCACATGCGGCCCGCCGGGTGTTTTTGCCTCCACTGCCTGTCCTGTTTAGCAGCGAACTCATCCCAGGGCCGCAAAATCTGTTAGCGGAAAAACCATTGGTTGCATTCCCAAACAAAACATGTGTGGATTCACTGGAAAAGTTGCAAAAGGAGTTCCGATTTAGATTTAAAGAGCTTCATCTCCATGAACAGGACATACAGCTTTTC
>CAUYRH010024099.1:0-21003 GCA_963574655.1 Perodicticus potto | reverse complement strand
GTTCCACATTTAGTCCCAAGTGTAAAGTGAAGGAGACACCAAGGCACAGGTGTCTCCTCAGCAGTTGTCCAGCCTTTTTGGCTATTGGAGCCTCTGGTGGGCGTTGTAGGTCCCCCTCCTTGCCTGTCATCCAGCTCACTGGATCTTCAGCTGGCTGCCACAGCACCAACACCACCAAGGAGGAGGCGGCAGGTCCGCCTAATATTTTATTTATTTTCTAAAATGAACATAAAATGACATGAAACTAGAAAAATTGGTCTTATTATCAACTCTTAATAACTTATCAATGATTTATTCATATCCAATTGATCACTGTTACTATTTTTCTTACCTTCTCAGTTTTTTTCCGGAAGGTAGTGTTGTCTACTACTTCCTGAGGCTACTGTTTATTCTAGACATTTTTCTGCCACAAATATCCATATTTTCACACATTCTCACTTCACTTTATAGCTACAATATTCATTTAGCCACTTGAGCCCTACTTTCATCCTTCCTACCCTGGTGATCATTTTATTTTAAAGATTATTTTCTTTTCTCTTTGTTTAAATAAAAGCAAAACTTCAAAGGGTAAAAGATGAAGATAAATGAGCCCTATAGATTACAAAACAAATATATCAACTAAATTATAGTATGGATTCCAAGTCAAATTGTAAAAAGAAAATATGAGTATTAGGTGACAATCAGAAATTCTAACTAAGGGAATTCCATATTAGGAAATATTAATATTTAAGAGGTGATTGTAGTATGGTTATTTTAAAAGTATTTAATTTAAAAAGATTATTTTCACTATGCTCTTGCATCTTTCTATTCTATCTCACTCTATAATACAAACTCCACTCTTCTGTTTCTGTTCTTGAACTCCCTAGCCTCTCAAGCAACTATATTCCTCTTTCTCAAGTTATTCAACTAGTTATTCAAATAGTTTTCCATTTATTATCACTCTCTTCTATTTGAAATTGTATTGACACGGTTTAACCAAAGAAGAGTCACTCTTTCTGAGACCTTAAGCCTTATTCTCATTGTCTTCCCCTTGCTACAAAAAGCACTGGACTTGACTTATATAAAGCTCATGTTGTTACTTTTCCTACCTTTGGAAATATTTTTACCAGTTCTTCCTTTTTGTCCTTTTCTAAAGTGTAGGCATTCCTCAAAATTTCAGATTTAGTCATCAATTCTTTAATCCCCGTAACTATACTTTAGATCATATATTCATCTCTTCTCATCCCATGGATCAATATATTACCTCCATGAAATTAATTCCTAAATTTAGAACCCAAAGCCCCTTCTTTTCTGGTCGGCATCAAATTTGGTAATTCCCAAAGGCATTATTTATTCCTCTCTCATTTAACTTTGCTGTACAAACAGCTGCCCACTGAAACAATTCTACTTCCACAAAATATTTTTATTCCTACTGTCATCACTTTATTTCACAATAACATAACCTGTTTAATCTCTTAATTTGTCTCTGTGACTTTCTTGCCTCAATTCATTCTGCATGTAAGACTGAGTTCATTTTTCAAGAATATGGTTCTAATCATATCATATCACCTCTGTCTTGCTCAAAAACTTCCTTTTATTGTTCCCAGAGTGTAAAAGTGGATTTGAATAAGAGAATTCTGAACTTTAAGCCCCATTTACCCTCACTTCCATGATAATAACTTTGTTAAGGCTCTCTGACTACAAAAAAACAGAAACCCATACAAACCAGCTCAAATAGAGAAGAGTCTATTGAAAGGGCACAGGATCTTTAAATAGAACCAAAGCACAGTTACATCCCCTGAAACCTAGATGAGACTTCGTAAACCATCAAAGATTGAGACAATCTGTCAAAGTTTTCTATGCTTCTCAGCAGCAAATGCACCAAATATAGCTTCTTCTGTCCTGATTCCATGTGATCGTCCATGAACTCATCTCTACTATTCTACCTGAGTACTTTTGTTTCTAAATTCTAAGTTTTAAAAGATAAGCTCTGAAAGGCAGCTGCCCAACTAATAAGGTGGCTCCTGGTAGGCTTTATGTCCAAAGGAGGAGATGTGAGCCAGGAAGTTAATCGAAATGTGTTAATTTGGCCAGGCATGGTGGCTTACACCTGTAATTCTGGCTCTCTAGGAGGCCAAGGCAGGTGGAGCTCAAGACCAGCCTGAGCAAGAGTAAGACCCTGTTGATATTAAAAATAGAAAAAGTAGCCTGTCATGATGGCAGGTGCCTGTAGTCCCAGCTACTCAGAAGGCTGAGGCAAGAGGATCTCTTGAGCCTATGAGTTTGAGGTTGCTGTAAGACATGATGCCACTGCACTCTACCCAGGGTGACAGTGAGACTCTCTCTCAAAGAAAGTGTGTTCAGAATATACATGTATTTCTTACTTCTGGGCTATTGTAAATACTGTACCTTCTAGATGTATTTGCTTCTATTTCTTCATCTTTCCAAATATACAAACCTACTCATCCTTCAACCCCCAACACAAATGCTGTATCCACCTTAGAACTTTCCCTGATTCATCAACTGAAAGTAATCTTTCTCTTCCACTGCAGCTCTTTCTCTGTATCTCTGCTGTGGCAATCCTCATCTCCCAAATTCATTCAAACTAAAAAAATAATAATCTTTAGTATTTCCTTACAAGGCTTAGGACAATGCGTAGTACTGTTTGGTAAGTGTTTACCGAGTGGCAGATGGCACTGTTGAGGATAATTTAAAATAGAAAACACTTCTAAACCTTAAATTGAAGTCTTTGTCTTCTCAGAAAGTATGTTGCTTATTGTCCTAAGCATTCCAACAAAGGAGAAAAAATTATGGGCATTAAAATATATTTAAAACCAATCCAGTCTCAGATTTTTTTTTTTTAAAAAGAGAATGCATTTATGTCGCAGGTGAGAGGCTCACACGACAGATTTACTTTTAAGTATAAAAACAAGAACAAACAAACAAAAACCATCCAACTATTCAGTAAGAATTCACAATAATAGACTTAGGGGCTTTTCTCCTATGCTAAAACTTTTCTCGTATGAATAATATTCTTTGTTTTGTGGCAGGAACACTGCCTTCCTTGTATGAATAACATTCTTTGTTTCATAGCAACAACATTATCTTTAATTAACCATTTTATTACCCACCCCTAAATGGGACAATTCTTGAATTCTATTGGATTGCTAACAAGTATATTACCTTCTACCAAGAAAGACAATATGAACTGCAGGCCACAAGGTAATATACATATTTCTTACTTTCTGCTAGTCTTTTAATCTCTGAATTGTATACACTTAATATTCACATTATCTAAGGGAAGAGTTTCTGTGCCAGGAAGGGACTGCAATCTGTTACTAAGTAGGAGCTACGGAGCTACTAAAGTATCTCTGAATCAAAACTCTAAGATTCATTAAAAGATTAACATGATAGCTATTATTGCACCTGAAAATGGGGACAGAAAACTTCTGTCTACTTCAAAACAGTCACTCAGTTCCCCTACGGTGTACAGTTGACAAGCATGCTAGGGTTTGAGGGAGTATTCTATTGGCTTTTAAGATAACAGTTCAACATGACTTGTTCTCTGCAAAGTTCATTTTGCTTATTCTGATATTGTATCACAAAATTTTCCTTCTCATCTAGGCCACTGTCTGGTTTATTAGAGCAGTTTACCTTTCCTATATATTGTGAATAAAATTATTAGACTGTACACGGTGACTTATGTTTGTGACCTCTATACTCCAAGACTTGAACAGTGAGACATCTTCAGTATGATTCTTTTTTTTTTTTTTCTTTGAGACAGAGCCTCAAGCTGTCACCCTGGATAGAGTGCTGTGGCATCACAGCTCACAGCAACCTCCAATTTCCTGGGCTCAAGCGAGTCTCCTGCCTCTGCCTCCCAAGTAGTTGGGACTACAGGCGCCTGCCACAACGCCCGGACATTTTTTTGTTGTTGCAGCCGTCAATGTTGTTTGGTGGCCCGGGCTGGATTTGAACCCGCCAGCTCAGGTGTATGTGGCTGGCGCCTTAGCTGCTTGAACCACAGGCGTCGAGTCTTCAGTATGATTCTTAAAGAAAGATAAGCAGTATTTCAGGGTTTCAGTCATCTCTTCTTGCAATCATTTTGTGGCACGTTTGTGTTTTCCTATCCAGACTAAAGTTTTTTTCTGCAAAATTATATTAGGTCTTTGTGTTTTGCCTGGTCAGTATTTTACCAGTGGATTTTAACTGTATTTGTCATACTTTTGTTGAATGAAATTCTAATGAAACTTTTTCTTTGATGTTTTTATTCCCACTAAACGCTTTGATTATAGTTAATGATGTCACCAAGAAGTGATTTTAACCCCATCAAGGAATCTCCATCAGCATCTCCACAGGTCTGTCCTCCAAAACACTTACACATTGTAAGTATCCATAATAGATTTGCTTTGCAAATGTGCCTTCTGGAAACATCCCCAGGTGCCACCCCCTTTCCAACTGAATCATTATCACTGTTTTCTTTATGCATAAGCATCCTCTTCTGATATAGCTTTCTATGCATTCTTTCCCTTGTAGAATAGGAGGAAGCAGCATTTTATCCGAGTTCATGCCCGTCTTTTAGCACCTCCCAGTGCCGTACACACATACCACATACTCAATTGCTGGATGTTGAAAAAACTATTTTGGCAGAGGTTCATTTTCACTTTTTTGCTGAAAAATTTTGTGCATGAAGTAATTTGTGTTGGTGTTTGTGTGTTGTCCCTCCAGTCATGATGTAAAAAAATTTAAAGAATTTTCCTTTAAAATAATACTAAAATCAATGGTTTTCCCTAAGCTTAGCATGCAGAGATCTTGCTTAGCTGCAGCATCATTTCTGCTATTAATACATATAGTACCAGGGAACTTTTAAGATGTAAAAGTCTTTCATGCTTCAAGATTCATTATGCTACCTTGCTGCTGGTGACTTCATGGTTTTTATGATTGCTTCATGACATAAACCTAAATGAATGTCAAATGGAACCTTAGGATCTTGAAAATTCACCTCAAGAAATAAGAATTCCCTTCTGTTTTGCTGACCCTTTTGTTACTTGTATAATATCCTGGTTTTTGCCTGCCTGTGATGACCTCTGCATGATCCTTCCCTTGTGAGGAATATTTGAGCCAACCCATCTTCGTGCCTTAACACCCTGTTTAAAGAACACCTTCTCCAAAGAACATTTCTTAATTCCGTATCTTCATCTTTCTTTGTCTTACTCTCACCTAACTGTGATAATACAAACACATTTTATTGGAATTATTTTAGATAATTGTTTCATAAAACTAGCAGCTTGCTGGGATGAGTGACTTAGTCTTATTTTCTTTGCATTCTTAAAGTCTCAACTTACAATACCAACACAACAGAAAGAACTAAATAAATGTGTCATGGGCATATTACTTGATATAAGTGTGAATAGTTTGCAAGATTGTGTTAATAACATGGATGGGTGCTTAAAGTAGACGCATACATGATAGCAAGGATCTTTGTAAATGTCACTGTCGAAACACTATAACAATAAGTGTCGATGGTAGATCAACAGTTTAGGAATGATTTCCAATTTAAAAATAAAGACATCCAACCTTGTCGTTGAAAGGTAATTAGTGTAACTTTCATTTGCATATTCTTGACTTCATCTTTTTTCATTCTCTAATCTTGTAATCACTCCTAGTAATACTCTGAAAAGGTGACCTTAGGAAGCATTTAGCATATTTGTTTAGAATATAGAACAATTGCTTATTTATTGGTACAGTATTTGAATAAATAAACAATAATTAACCTAGAAAGAATGCTTCTCAAACATTGGAAGACAATGTTAATGCATGTCATCTTTTTAAAGAATAGATAATGAGTTTACTAAAATATTGAAGGAAATTGAGCTTTTGGCAGAAACTGGCATTTACCAGTTGTCTTCAGTAAGCATTGCTCTATCAGCTTTTGTTTCCTGACTTTTTCCCTGTGTCTTCTTCCTCAATGTGTGTATCATTTCTGTCTGAAAATACTCGTTTACACCCCAGGCTCAGTCCTGTGCTTTACCAAAGCCTTTTGCTACAATGTTTCCTGTTTCCATGGATTCTAAAATCCCTCTTTTATCCTTTCCCATCTTTGGCATTTCTTTTTGATCTAGTTCTTGTAAACTTTTTCTCATTTTCACTTCCTATGATGCTTTTCATTTTTCTGGTGTTCTCCACATCACTTATCACATCTTCTTTTTCTCTCTGCTGTCACACAGTGTTCATTATTACTTGCAACCCCTTTCTTCCATCTTCTGCCCCTATCTGATTCATCTGAGCCCATTCTTTCTCATACTCGAGAAGCCTAGTTCATTTTCAAAGGAGAGTTCCAATTCACTTTATCACTCTCATTCAGTTTCCCACTCTGCTAGAGGCCACATCTAACTGTGCCTGTCGTTGCCATGAGGACAGATTGCTTTGCAGAGGGATCCTTTATATATTTCTCAAATAGTAGCTTTTTCTTCATTTCTAATGGAAACTGTTAATAACTTTAAAAAGATTATTCTGTGCTGGGCAGTCGAGGTGGGTGGATTGTCTGAGCACAGGAGTTCAAGACCAGCCTGACCAAGAGTGAGACCCCATCTATTTTTGGTCCCAACTACTTGGGAGGCTGAGACCAGAGAATCACTTGAGCCCAAGAGTTTGAAGCTGCTATAAGCTATGACACCACGGCACCTTTCTGTCGGCAATAAAGTGAGATTCTATCACAAAAAAAATAAAAATTATTCTGCAATTTATGGTATGTATATACATATACCATAAATATATGGTGTATATGTGTATATATACACTTATGATATATATATGTAGGTATGTATACACATATACTATAAATTCCAGAGTAATCTTTTTAAAGATATATATATTATCTTCAATAACTTTCCATTTCAATTATTTCTATTTTAATTCTCAGAGCATAATAATCCTAATTGAGAAGTTATATCATGATTTTTACTTATTTCATATTCAGCAACAAAATTGTAATAATTCAAATATAAAATATACTGAACATTGTTTTTATTCATAGCTTATCCACTTTTAAGTATATCAAAATATTAACATGAGATACTTCCCAAAGGACTATAAAAATCACAATAACTTTTTCAAAATGGCTTATTTTATGATAGAACATTTGCTCTTTTTCAAGTCCTATTCTAAAAGTTTTAAACCTATCAACCTGACTAGGTCCTCACTCCAACACTAAAGGTGCATGCTATTTCTATCCTCTTTTTTAGAGATGAAGAAGTGGAAACAGAGAGCCCAAGCCACGTTATCAGGTCACCCAACCCAGGTATCCACCCCAGGGTCATCCCAGACTCTGACAGCTCCATTCAGAGACTGCATTTACGAAATGCTCAGAGGCAGGCCGAGCTCCAGTGCAGTCGGAGAGGGTGGCAGGTACTCTTTGTTCCATGAATACTCACTAAATGAGTAGGCACAGTAGAAGATTCAAGTCCAGAATTAGGCCATCATGAAGAGGCAAGATTGCTTAGTTTGGATTTATCAGATTCAGGATAGAAGGTTAAATGTTGTACGTTGCAGGGGAACTCTCAGTTAACAAGGGAGGAAAACAGTTGCATGCTTTGTGAGAATTTGTCTATGTAAATCGTATAAGCATCATCTATAAATTAAATCATCCATGGTAAGCAATATGTATTGAAGTTTCAGTCATATACTGATACCAGGAACATATTATCAATAAAATTGCAATCTTACTTCGATTACAAAGTTAAACGTTTAATTACATACACATGTAATTATACACAGAAGATTTTTCTCCATTCATACGTGTTTGAGCAAAGATATTTGAAAAAATAAATCAATTGCAAAGATTTATGATTTATGATTTTATGTATGCAATCCAATGGGTATCTGATTCAAATATTAAATACATTATTCCTCAAGGATCGACTGAAATTATCAGGTGAAGAAGCTTGTGTTCACCACAACTTAGTTATAAAAAGTGTTCTATTTAGGTGTTTATGGTACAAATACACAGATTTTAAAGTTGTTACATCTTAAAGAATAATGTAATAAATGTAGGCAATATTTTCAGAGTTTTCGCTGTTTGATAAAATTATTCTAGTTCTTTGAGTGCATTACATACTTTAATTCCCCAAAGAACCTTCCAGAATAGGTGCTATTATTATGGTCCCTCAGAGAAATAGTCGCAATAGTAAATGCCAGGAATACACAGACCATTCAGAATGCAAACCATTCGTGATGGACCTGGCTTCTGAAGAGCTCTTGCTGAGTGCAGTCCTAGCTTTTTCACTACCATGCATGGGAAGTTCTGGGCAGGACATTCTAGAAACACGTTCAGGTGACCAGGATTGTTTGGGCAGGCAGGGCCCAAACTTAGAGGATTTAGGCCAACAATTTTTTGCCAACTGTTATCCCTTATAAGTTAATTTTAATATGCTCATGAAATTAGTTATAATTAGCTACATAGCTGTTAAACATATATATAGCTGTTAGCTGTTAAATACATATATATATATATATTTTTTTTCCTATTAGTTTTAGTGATAAAAATATTATGGTGCATTTCAACACTCAAATAATTTTCATAGATAGAATGATCTGAAAAATCTGAAAAGGAAATACCATGAAAGCTTTTGTACTGACCTAAGGAGCAAGAGAATTGTCAAGAGCAGGTGGAGGTGGGTGGAAAGAGAGACATGAGAATCCTGTTGTGGAAAGAAAAATAAAAAGCCAAGTGAGTGACTTTTAGACAGGTAAATTCTTTAGGAGGTACACGATTATCTTGCACTCAAATTTTGCTCTTAAAATAGTTGCAACAGAGGGAGGAAAAAACACCTGTAGCTCACAATGCACACAAAAAGCAAGATGAATGTCAAGAAAATCTTTCCTAAAATATTTCCCCTGCCAGTACTCTCTTGCTAGTAACTGAAACTCTGCCATTTGGTTGTTTTCTGCCCTTGCATAGCTAATCTTAATTAATGTGTATAAATAGTTCCCAAGGTAATGTATTTTTTGGTAAATACTAAACGTAGTATATATTATACATAAATATAACATGTAAATTAACTAACCAATTTCTTTCCAAAGAAGTATCATTAAAGAATGCTAAAGTGTGAGTCAGAAGACCTGGGTTTTTGTTTTACCTTAATCATTTACTACCTGGTTGGTATTGTCCCTTGACCTCTCTGAACCACGTTTCTTAATGTAATAAAAGTAATGATGCCTTTCTAACTACATTTCTTCTGCATTACTGCATAAAATCCTATGTGATGATGCAAGAGAAAGTATTTGTAAAGCTATGTGCCCCACTGACAGGTAAGCTCAGCTTTCTTGCATGAAAAGGTTATAGATTCATATTCCATAAAGGAAAACTTCATTTGAAATGCTGAAATAAGTTTCTCTGGATATCTGGTGTCAAATTGGGGAGCACAGAGGTACTAAATGTCAGGGAGAAGAAAGGCAAACCACCTATTTCACAATTTTGTTTTTGGATGTCCATGAGATTCAATGCACAATAAATAAATAAATAAAATAAAGCTAACTAACTAAATGAAAATAAAATGCAAGTTCCTTTTCAAATGTTGTCTAGATATAATTCTTTCCCTTGTAGAAATGTGAATTCCTTTAAATTAAAATCATTCTGGCATACTGTTTACAAATACAAATCAACTCTAAGATGTAGAGAGAATTGGTTATCAGAAAAGGGAGGAAGGCAGGAATGGAGGGAGACAGGTAGGAAAAGGAGGGAAGAAAAAGGAAATGAGGGGTGAGAAAAAAACAGATTTAAATGTGAGTTACAAAATACACGCAATTTCTTGTTGACACTCCTGCTGTGAACTTTGGCTTTAAACTTGGGCTGTCCCATTATTCCTACTATCTTACGGGATTTTACTTGCCAGCATACATCCTTGAATACTGAGCCATTTAGAAATCATCCATTCGTAGCTTGAAAAGCAAATAAGGTCAGACCATTTTCAGAGTACAAATAAATTATGACTACCACCTTATTTACCACAGTCATCTCTGCTGAACTGCTGAATGAATTTAAATTAATCTCTGTCAGTTTTAACCCATAGCAGCTATAACCCTTAGACTTCACTTCAATAAAAGTCAGTTGTGGCCAAATAACTTTGCTTCATTAGTAAACAGTCACAACTTGAGCAATATCTAGCTGCTAGCTGATAAGCAATGACTCTCCCTAAAGGTACTCAGAGGACAAATCTTAAAATAGTGTAACCATTTTCATTTAGTTTTATTTCAAACATAACTAAATGCTCATTTTAAAGCAAGCACTTAACTTACACATCTATCATGTGTTGTATTTCCTATAGTCAATGTTTTTACCTTTATATTAATATCGTAAAAAATCTCATAAACTTGAGAAATAATGACAATATTTCTAAACATTATAAAATGTAAAAAATACACACAATGCAAGCTCATGATTTTAGTAAAAAACAAGAGAATATTTTATTCACTGTTGTGCTTCCCATAAGTGTTATTATGGTAATTTATTAATAGATAAGAATTTTAATGTTTCTATATATTATTTCTGTTAACTCTACCATTACTTTTTCTTCTTTAACTCCAGTGAAAAAGGTTACAGACTATAAAATAATCTTGTATTTATATTTGTGTGTGTTTGGGTTTGTTTTTCCAATTTTGGCTATAAAAGTTGTACTCACAGAGAGAAACTAAGAGCTTTCACTTAGTTGATAAGCAATGAAACAGGCTTCAGTAATTGTTATACACATATGCATACATCACATCATGACGCTGTACACCATGAGTATAGAAAATTATTTGTCAAATATACATTAATAAAGCTACACAAAATAAAATACATATTTTATAGGTAAAAAAAGAATGATACAGAAAATTAGTTAATACCCTGAGGGGCTATTATCCCTTTGGACAGGAAGAGGAGATGAGTAAGGGACAAAGGATGTTTTATTGTCCAAAGATGCCAGGATGATATTGCACTAATAATGAATATAGGAAACAACAGTTGATTGAAAAGACCAACCTACTTTTCAGTCTATTCCCAAAATTGTGTTTATAATACCTTCCAAACTAGAGAATGCTAGTGAAGGTCCTTATCCAATGACATCCATTGTATTCATCGTAAGTAGACCTTTCTCCTCTCACCAGCCAAAGACCTACCAAAGCACCATTGATAACATACATCATGTGCTCATTATAGCAGTATTTGACTTTACTGCAATAATTTTCTTTCTAGGAAGGAAATAAACACTTACTGATAGCAGGGTGACCAAATCAGGACCTCCTTTGAAGTTTGGGTATATTCTATAGTAGGAAATTAAATTTTCTTTTTCCAAACAAAAAATATTCCTGAAATTATCATTTATTTCAAAGTCAAAAAAGACTTTACACATATAAAACTTATGATTATTTCCTTTTCAATCATATATATGTGTATTAGTATATGTATTGTGTTGATACACAGGCATATAAGCTACATGGGTCATTCTTTTATGATTCTATGTTGCTTTTCCTATTTTGATAGAAAGTACAAATTAACATACTGATTACATAACATGCACAAACACTATTTCTAAGATAAGTACTAAGTGATTTTATTTTAAATTTCCTGAAAATAAATTCAAATGAATTAAGACCCTTAAAAAGCTGTTTATTGAGCAACATTGTTTAATATGCATTTTTGCTAAAATGTGAGAAATAGGTAATATAAGAAATATATTACTTTTTAATATACAACCTACTCCAAATTTATTTAATATTATACAAGTCCCTGCACCCAAGTAATACCTAGGATATTTCATTTTCCAGAAAGTATCATGTTCTAATCAAGTAAAATCTATGTGTGTGTGTGTGTATGTATACACATATACATAATTTGTAAGATCTGTAATAAATCCTTCATGAAAAACGCTAGTCATGAGAAAGTTCATCACATTGCAGGACCAGCCAGGGGAAATAGTTCTAATATTTTTACATACGGGCCTTTTAGCACTACTCAAATCACACCCAAGCGTTGACTTCCCATCTTGCCATCTAGGAAACACTGATTTATCCCCCAGAAGAGATCTTTTGCTATTAAAATGAATTAGTTTCAGCTTTGAATGTAAACGTGCAAATAATGATCCCCAAAGATGTCATGAAATATTTGTACTAGTTAACCATAACCCAAGTTTTGCCTGTTGTCTGACATAAGTATTTTGGAATCAAGACTAAAGCATCCCTAAATTTGCCTACCAATACTTGGTAGGATAATTTAAACAAAGGCCTGATTGAATTAAAAACAAAAACCTGCCTCAGCTACAGAATTTAATAGGAAAATACAGAATCAGTAAGCAGAAAAGGTTGTTGTTACACACACTTGAACTATAGTGTGTAATTAGAGAAAATGAGACTCTCTGAAGCAGCTCTCACAGAATTAACGTGAGCCCTCCCTTGTTAGCTGTCCAGGTGAATCTTCCCCAAGGAATGAAAGACAGATGTGCTGGGTGTACGTTACCAACCGTGGGATCAAGGGATTGATTCATCAGGCTGACGAGGCCGTGGTACAGTGTTGGTAAGATGTCATGGTGTAGCGCCACAGACAAAATTAAACACACGGTGGTAGACACTTTCTAAGAGAACCAAAAGGGCAATTAGCGGCCAAGTGCTGAGAATAAAATCCAACAGATTAGAGCTATACCCAACTGACAATGTGAATTTCACACACTGCATTAAAAGGCTGACAGTAGAAGGGTAATTTGCATTAGGAGAGGATTCTTCATTTTAAGTTTCTTTGTAATATAGAAGTCACCTAGTACATTGTGTTTTTTGGGTGGTGTTTTTGCAGTTTTTGGCCAGGGCTGGATTTGAACCTGCCACCTCTGGCAAATGGGGCCGGTGCCCTACTCCTTTGAGCCACAGGTGCCACCCACACCTAGTATGTTTTATCAAGAAGATTCATTGAATTGTATTGACAAAAAAATAAGCTGTATATATTTAAAACATCCCATTTGGTAATTTTTAATGTCACATACATTAATGTATGTGACATTAAAAATTATATATCACACACAAATTATACATCATTGCAATAAAAATAATAAATATCTTTATTCTCTTTAAAAGATTCATCATGGCCTTTCTAATTCATTCCACTTCCCCATCTCTCATTTCAGTCAACTTTTAATCTATGTTCTTTCACTATAGATTAGATTGCATTTTCTAAAATTTGGTCTAAATGGAATCATACAATATATACATCATTCACTGGATTCCTTTACTCTGCATAGTTATTTTGAATTTGTTCGTGTTGCTACCTGTTATCAATAGTTATTTTTTTTATTGCTGAATAATATTTCAACAAATGGATGCTCTAGTTCAGTGGTTCTCAATCTATGGGTCGCAACCCCTTTGTAATAATGAAAATAGATCCTGCATATCAGATATTTACATTATGATTCATAACAGTAGCAAAATTACAGTTATGAAGTAGCAACGAAAATAATTTTATGGTTGGGAGTCACCACAACATGAGGATTAAAGGGTCACGGCATTAGGAGGCATTAGGAAGGTTGAGAACCACTGCAGTTTGTTTTTCATTCATCTGTTGACAGAAATACTAGTTGTTTCAAGTTTGGGACTATTAGAAATAAAGTTGCTACTAATGCCCACATATTGATAGAATTTTTATATGACTATGTCCCTTCATATTTCACAGATTTGCAAGTCACATATCTGAGAAATGACCTGTGTTTAGAATACACAAGGAACTCTCAAAATTTAATAATATTAAAACAAAAAAAAATCAATGAAATATTGGCAAAAACTTGAACAGACACTTCACCAAAGAAGACATATAGATAGCAAATAGCATATAAAAAGTAAAGTCATGGGGAAAACACAAATTAAAACCACACTAATACTAACCTCTCTCAGGTAGATGGTTTGCAAATATTTTCTTTAGTTCTATAGACTGTCCTTTCATTATTTGATTATTTCCTTTGTTATGTAGAAGTTTTTTGTTTGATGTAATCCAACTTATCTATTGTTGGAGGTGTTGACAAGCACCATTGCCAAAGCAACGTCAGGAGGTTTTCTCCTATATTTTCTTCAAGGAGTTTTACATTTTAAGATCTTTGTGTCTTTAATCCATTTTGATTTAATTTTGGATATGGAAAAAAAAATAGGGATCAAATTTTGTTCTTTAGCAAGTACCTATCTAGTTTTACCCACATGATTTGTTAAAGATAATATCCTTTTCCATTGAATGCTTTTGATATCCTTGTCAAAATTCAGTTGATTGTAGATGTGTGGGCATAATTTTGTCTTTTCTAGTACACTTCACAGCCCATTATCCATATTTACGCCAGTATCACACTGCTTTAATTACTGTAGCTTAGTAATATGTCCTGAAGTCAAGAAGTATGATGTCTCTAGCTTGCTCCTTCTTTCTCAAAAAAAAAAAAATTACTTTGGATATTTGTAGTCCCTGTGGTTCCATATGAATTTTTGAACTTTTTTTTACCATTATCTTTTAAAAATACCATTGAGATTTTGAAAGGGATCACATTACTATGTATTACTTTGGGTAGTATGGGCATTTTAATGATAACAATTTCACAAATTCATGAACGTGCATTTTTTCCATTTATTTGTGTCTAATTTCTCTCATCAGTGTTTTATAGTTTTCAGCATACAGATCCTTCACATTTTTGGTTAAGCTTATTCCTAAGTAATATATTTTATTAATTTCAATTCTATCATAAATAAAATTATTTTCTTAATTCCCTTTTTTGATAGTACATTACTATTATATAGCAATACAACTAATTTTTGCATTTTGATTGTGTATCCCACAAATTTACTCAGTTTCTTATTTGTTCTAAAAATTTTTATGGAGGGTTTACCTATAAAACCATGTCATTTACAAACACCAACAATTTGCCTCTTCCTTTCTGATTTAGATGCCTTTCATTTCCTTTTCTTGTCTAATTTGTCTGCTTAGGACTTTGTAGGTTTATGTTGAAGAGAAGTTGTGAGAGTGGATGTTCTTGTCTTATTTCTGATCTTAGAGATAAACCTTTCCTCTAGGCTGTGAGTATGATGGCCTTTCTTATGCTCAGGTACATTCTTTCTTTACCTAATTTTTTGATCATTTTTATCATGAAAACCTGTTGAATTTTGTTAAAAATCTCCTACATACCAATAGCCAAGAAACAAATAACTTGATTAAAAAATGGACAAAGGACTTGAACAGACATTTCTCCATAGAAAGCATATGAATGGCTAAGAGTTATATGAAAAGCTCCTAAACATCACTAATAGTCTGGGAAATGCACAAAAATAGTGCAATGTGATATCGCCTTGCATCTGTTAAGATGAATATTGTAAAAAAAAAATAATAAGAAGGTGTAGGTGAGAATGTGGAGAAAAGGGAACCCCCTTTGCACTTTCAGTAACCTTGTGAAATGGTGCCACCACTATTGAATATGGTAGGGATGTTCTTCAGAAAATTAAAAATAGAACTCCCTTATAATTCAACAATCCCACTTCTAGGTAAATATCTAAAAGAATCAAGATTGGACTCTTGTAGAGTTACCTGCTCTTTTAGGTTTATTGCAGCATTATTCACAATAGCCAAGATACAGAAACAGCCTAAGCCTCCATTGACAAATGATTGAATAAAGAGAATGTGATGTATAAATATATGCAATGGAATATTATTAAGCTTTAAAAAGGAAAAAAAAATCTACCATTTGCAATAACATGAATGAGTCTAGAAAAAGTGAAATTGGCCATTCACAGAAGGAGAAACAATTCCATTCATGTGAAGTATCTAAAATAGTCACATTCATAAAGGCAGAGAATAGAATGGTGTTTGTCAGGGATTGGGGGAGGAGAAAATGGGAAATTGTTACTCAGTAGGTATAAAGATTCAGTTTATACAGGACGAATACATTCTAAAAATCTGTAGTACAACATAGTGTCTATAGTTGACAATATAGCATTGTACACTAAAATATGTTAAGTACATAGACCACAGATCTTATGGTAAATGTTCTTACAATTAAGAAACAAAGAACACCAAAAAGCCCCACAGAGGAACACAGAAGACTTTTGAGGACACGGCTATGCTTAGTATCTTGGTTGTGGTGACAATAATATCAAAGAAGTCTATGTGTATTCAAACTCATCAAAACTATACGTTAAATGTGTGCAATTTCTTTGTATATCAGTTACCACTATAAAGCTTAAAAATAAAAATTTCAGAAGCAAGAAAATCTCACAGTGAGATACCTTTGCACACCTATTTGAATGGTTACAACTTTCCAAGCCAGGCCATACTGAGTATTTGCAATTTCTGAAAGAAGTAAAATCATCACACACTGAGGGTGATGATGTAAAGACTAGTATTTTGGAAAATAATCTGACCATTTTTTAAAAAGTTATGGGCAGTGCCTGTGGCTCAAAAGAGTAGGGCGCCAGCCCCATATACAGGAGGTGGCGGGTTCAAACCCAGCCCTGGCCAAAAACTGCAAAAAAATAAAAGTTAAATATCTGCATGTGATTTAGCCATTGTACTCCTACATATATACCCAATGCCTTTAAAATTATGTACTTTAAACTTCTGCAATTTGTAATTTACTCGATTCTCACTAGGCTAGAAATTAACAGCTGCTGAATTTCAGAAAAGAACATTTACATTCTTGTGGATGTTCTACTAAGGCTGTGTAACTTCAAAAGCCTTTTATCCCACATCACAACTAAGGGAGAGTTAAGAAAAAGAGTAATTATGTGTAAAATTGAAATTATTGTTTAAATTACTTTGTTTTTTCCATTATTTCAGTCAATTTAGTGAGATAAGCATCAGTATGATGAGAAACAGGATCCATCATTATATTTTTGAGAAAATAAAAAGCAATGTTTTTCTTTACTGGTTGGAAGTCCTCCGAAAACATCATCTAATGGACTCGGCTGTGAAATGAAGTCTATCTTTGCTCTTTTCATTTTACTGAAACTCAATGCCATCAAGTCAATGTCAAAGAGAGACCTAAGGGGCACTTGAACACTGCAATTTTGAACAAAATAGGTCTTAAGAACTTTAAAGGAGGTCAGCAAAACCTAAAAATCTCGAAGGACGTGTGTTCATCAAAACTTCTTGGCCGTGTACTAGTTGCCTACTTCAGTTTGTATGTATAGAACATTGCTGATTGGGATCAGATATTAATATTCAGTTCTCCGGAAAGTGTACCTCCTGCTCTAACTATTCCCACAAACATAAAACAGAAAATCATGAAGTTGAAACATTAGTTATACAGCCAGATGTTTTATCCCAATGGTAAAGCTGAGAGATTGAAAACAAAGGACTTCTTTCCATTACATATAAACTATAGCTAGTTTTGTGTTATTTAATTTTAGAATGGCCAAGATAGTGTTATTTTAATTTGGGTGACATGGAGTAAATATTCATTACTCACCTGCTATTCTCCAGTCAAATCTAGGAACAAGATACATAGAGATGAGTCAAACATTGTTCTGCCTCTGTGGACCTAACACACTAACAATGTAATATGGAAATAGCCAAATAAATCAATAAATATGCAATCATGAATCAGTTTGTAAATATACAGACATTTGGTTTCATTTACCCTCTTTTTCTCACCTAACCTAAATCTGCCGTTGAATGAGTCTTAACTAACCTAAATCTGCCGTTGAATGAGTCTTACCTAACCTAAATCTGCCGTTGAATGAGAAGTAACTTGCCCAATCAGATGAACCTTCCCAGGACTAGTATCTAGGATGTTAGATTCATTCCAGGAATGGAGGATACATTGTCTACAACAGGCTCCATTGTCCAGTTGATGTGAATGGCATCAACACTTTGGCAAGGCTGCTTCTGGAGTGTCACCAGGAGTGTCATCTGGCTATTTATCTCCTAAGTTCCCTCCTATTTTCTGAGCCTGTTTCTCCAGTCTTTGTGTCAATATTGAAAGTACTCCAAATATTTTTGTTTTATGTAGGCCAAGCATCAGTTTCTTATTAGTTGATATAAAATATATTAAACAGAATTTTGTAATAGAGACTGATTAATGAGGATAGCTATACATTAGGTGAACAGGAAAGGCACTTCAGTGTGACAGCATGTAAGAGGAGACCTAACAAGGGAAGCAGAGAGCCATGTGAACAGCAAGATTGCCCACAGAACATGCTGAAGGTCTAAGACAAGAACTATTCATTGTGATGTAAAACTTTCTAGGTCTAATGGGAAAGAAGCTAGCACCAGAGAAGGAGAAACATTGAAATTAGAGCTTTAAGGGGAAGTTGGACCATACAGGACTTTGCAGGATATAAGGATATGAAATGTTATGCCAAGAATAATGGAAAACATTTAAGAGGATTTCAGCAGGGGAGTGACATAATCAAATTTGCATTTTTAAAAGACCACTTTATTTTTTATGTGGGGAATAGATCTGAGAGGCATGAGAAGAATCAGGTAGGGAAAGTAGGAGGTAATTTCAAACATGCAAGTGAGAACCATGGCAGTCTAGAGTAGGATGATGGTGATGAATACCAAAACCATTGCACAGGAAAGATTGACAATGTCCATGGATATTTCCAATCAGTGGGCCCGATGGTAAGATGAAGGAGAAGAAAGGCTAAGAAGGAAAGAGAAATCAAGGACAATTTAGAGATATCCCAATGGAGAAAACAAGGACAAAATAAATGAACTCTAAAAATGTCCCAAATTGGAAGATAATAGATTTGAGAGTCATCAGCACAGAGATACCATTGAAGTCATGGCAGTAGATAAATCATTCAGAAAAATACTGAAGAGAAACAATTTAAATGTAATTTTTAATCAGAAAAAAGAAAAGAACCTGAAACAAAACCTTGAGGAACTTCAATACTTAGAATCTGGGTGAGAGTGGGCAGCACAGCAAACTGAAAGTAGTTCAAAGAAACACAGTAAAACCAAGAAAGGATTGTTCCACATAATCCTAAAGACAAGCGTGCTTTATAAGGGAGGAAAGAGTGATCAACTTCATTTGTTTTTGCTGAAAATTTGAAAATGAGAGAAGAAAGTACCCTTTATATTTAGGAATAGGGGTAACTGATGGTATTGAATGTAATGTTGCCATGGGAAATAGGTACAGATGTCATATCAAACTAGATTGTAGAACAAAATGTAAATGTTGAAAACATGTTAACTTGGATAAATCTCTGAAATCTAGTGAACAGTTAAAAAATGAAAAGAGATATGTTAAGATAATATTAATATTATTTTAACAAAGCCAAGATGAAATTGTATATTATTTATGGCAAATGCATGAAAACCTGAATGGGAAGGGCTCATCCCCAACTTCACAACAGAAATTACTCCTCGGAAAGACAGGGATGTGACAGAAGGATGGAGTTTCTTGAACTGTTATCTATAGTGTTTTATTTATTTGAAAAAAAGATCTCATGCAAAAATTATTTGAGTGATGAATAGCATAGCTCTCTGGACTATTATATATTTAAAATTATTGAAGAGTTGATCAAAGCAGGGAATTTTGAGTAAAAGGAAGGAAAAGAAAGAAGTAAATTCTGAAGTTAGCAAGATACTAATTATTCCACCAAGTTAATGCCATTCCCTGAAAATGTTCCACACTTTCTACATCTCTTCTGAGGATCTTCTTCTGAAATTGTATCTCACACACACACACACCTGTTTGTGGGAAATTCTTAGAATCATCCCAGGGTACATAGTAACTACTCATTAAAAGTAAGTGGCTGGGTGCAGTATCAGTACATCCAGCCAGGGACGTGGCAGGCAGCCTCAGTGCCTATAATCCTACACTCCTTTCAAAACCAATTTGAACAATTTCCATGTCAAGTTTTCCCTTGACACTCTAAAAGAAAAAAATGCTCTAACTACTTAATCTCTCCCAGGTTTGACATTTATCAAATATTAGTTTCGTTTATTCCAGCACTATGAATTCTTAAACTCAGCCAAAACCCAAAAACATGGTAAGACCCTACACCCAGAAATACCCAGTGAATGGTTTTTGAGCTGGAATGTTTGTTTCTGCACATATTACCTCCCTATTTCAATTTTTCAGGATTGCCTATTATTTGTTGAAATGTATGTATCATCAATGAATACAAATTTATAAAACTACAATATGATAATATGATACAAGAATATGTGTGGTATGTGAATTAATTGAGCATCCAACTGGGCACTCTGGTTAATACTTCATAAAGATAATCTCCTGTAATCTTCAAAACAATCACTACACATAAATTCCACTCCTATCTGCATTTTATAATTGCGACAACAAGGTTCACCAAGGGTGAGTCATTACCAAGTTTCTAAAACTGTTGGTGGAGTTTGACCCCAGACCCCTAATCTCCCATTGCATTCTCACACACATACACACACAAACACATGCACAAATTCTCACCCCTCTCTGCACCTCTTGGTTCCTTTAGATGTAGCTAAGAATTGATTAAAAAAAGAAAACTGTCGCAATATATGATCAAATGACTGATTTCACTAAAAAGGAAGATTAAAATCAAATTGCTTTATATCTGTTCAGTGTTTTGCTATCCCTTCAAATTTCTCTCACGTCCTCATTCATTTGATTCCCACAAGTTGTTATTAAATTTATTTATTTATTTTATTTTATTTTATTTTTTTTATCGAATCATCGCTGTGTACAATAATTCCATCATGGGGTACTGTGTGCGGGCTTCAGATACAATCGGAGATATTTTCATCAACCTGATTGCAATAACATTCAAGAGACTTTCTCATTACTATGTGAGAACATTTTTGATCCGTTTAGAAGTTTTCTCCTGACCATTCAAATATACACCACTGGTGTGATCCTGCCCTTTATCCTCTCTCCCCCCACCCTCTTCCTCCCCTTCCCTCCCTCTCCCCTTTCCCCATCATCCCGTGCAATAAATGGGTTGTAGCCTTCACTATAAAGATATAAATTTGCCTCATATTAGGGATGTATACATTGGATACTTTTTCTTCCATTCTAGAGATACTTTGCT
>CAUYRH010024097.1:0-18296 GCA_963574655.1 Perodicticus potto | reverse complement strand
AGAATAGAGAACCAAGAAATGAACCCAGCTACTTACCGTTATTTGATCTTTGACAAGCCAGTTAAAAATATTCAGTGGGGAAAAGACTCCCTATTTAACAAATGGTATTGGGTGAACTGGCTAGTGACCTGTAGAAGACTGAAATTGAACCCACACCTCTCACCATTAACTAAGATAGACTCTCACTGGATTAAAGACTTAAACTTAAGACATGAAACTATAAAAATACTAGAAGAAAGTGCAGGGAAAACTCTTGAAGGAATCGGTTTGGGTGAATATTTTATGAGGAGGACTCCCCAGGTAATTGAAGCAGTATCAAAAATACACTACTGGGATCTGATCAAACTAAAAGCTTCTGCACAGCCAAGAACATAGTAAGTTAGCAAGAAGACAGCCCTCAGAATGGGAGGAATATTTGCAGGTTATGCCTCTGACAAAGGTTTAATAACCAGAATCCACAGAGAACTCAAACGTATTAGCAAGAAAAGAACAAGTGATCCCATCTCAGGATGGGCAAAAGACTTGAGGAGAGACCTCTCTAAAGAAGACAGGCACACGGCCTACAGGCACATGAAAAGCTGCTCACCATCCTTAATCATCAGAGAAATGTAAATCAAAACTACTCTGAGATATCACCTAACTCCAGTAAGATTAGCCCACATAACAAAATCCCAAAACCAGAGATGTTGGCGTGGATGTGGAGAAAAGGGAACACTTCTACATTGCTAGTGGGAATGCACACTAATACGTTCCTTTTGGAAGGATGTTTGGAGAGTACTTAGAGATCTAAAAATAGACCTGCCATTCGATCCTATAATTCCTTTACTAGGTATATAACCAGAAAAACAAAAATCACATTACAGCAAAGACATCAGTACCAGAATGTTTATTTCAGCCCAATTCATAATCGCTAAGTCATGGAAGAAGTCCAAGTGCCCATCGACCCATGAATAGATAAATTGTGGTACATGTATACCATGGAATACTATGCAGCCTTAAAGAAAGATGGAGACTTTACCTCTTTCATGTTTACATGGATGGAGCTGGAACATATTCTTCTCAGCAAAGTATCGCAAGAATGGAAGAAAAAGTATCCAATGTACTCAGCTCTACTATGAAGCTAATTTAAAGGTTTCATATGAAGGCCTAACCCAACTATAGGACAAGAATATGGGGAATGGGGCGAAGGGGGGAGGGGAGAGGGGAGGTTGGGCTGGAGGGAGGGGAATTGGTGGGGCCACACCTACGGTGCATCTTAGAATGGTACAGATGAAACTTACTAAATGCAGAATACAAATGTCTTCATACAATAACTAAAAAAATGCCATGAAGGCTATGTTAAACAGTTTGATGAAAATATTTCAGATTGTATATGAAACCAGCACATTGTACCCCTTGATTGCACTAATGTACACAACTATGATTTAATAATAATAATTTTAAAAAGCCCTAGTTAACTCTTTCCCTTTTTCATTGTGGGGATTCATTGCACTTCAAAATAAAACATGTAATAGTCTTAAAATATGTAATAACCATTACTCTACATTTATCCTCAAAAATGTGCTATGCAACATTTCCACTCGCGCACATCATGAATTAGAAATACACATTAATTTCTTCATCCTCACATTTTAAATCGGTAGTCTGATTGTCTTTGATTATACTAGTTCAATGTGCAAATATTGATATTTTGATATACATGCATAATATATGACACACCTAACAAATGAGTGAAGGAGTCCAGAGTCTATAATTATGAAGGGAATACATTCAAAGAGACAGAGAAAAATGCAGAGATGGAAAACACCCCACAGATACCCAAGAATTAATTTTGTTTGTTGGTTAGCACCAAAATTTCACCCTCAGCATTTTCATCTTAATAATGATTTAGAATTTTGAATGTGATAAATATTTCTCATTTAGAGAGTGGGTAGAATGAAAAATACTAAATAAAATCAGGCTCAATAATACTCTAGAGATTAACAATTTGTGTACACACACACATTATATATATATATATTTGTAAATATACATGACATTTCGCAAAAATTTCACAAAAACTATGTCAAAGCAACCATTAGAATATATATCCACAATTAAAGCCTTTACAATTGCTCTCAAGGGCATAGATTTTTATTCTGTCTAAATCACTAGCTACTTATATACAAGAATACAAACAATATTTAGATTCATTCTTAAAATTTGCTTTACTAGTTTCATGCATGTCAGTGTCATTAGATGAGAGCTCTCTGCCAGGGTCTCACAGCTGTGCTGGTGTCTTACTGAGTGATGTTCATTATTGTGGTTGCACATTTTTGTGTGTGCCTTGGCCAGAATGTCAGAGTTTG
This sequence comes from Perodicticus potto, assembly GCA_963574655.1. Classification (NCBI taxonomy): domain Eukaryota; kingdom Metazoa; phylum Chordata; class Mammalia; order Primates; family Lorisidae; genus Perodicticus; species Perodicticus potto. The sequence goes on along the minus strand of CAUYRH010024097.1, from coordinate 15,948 downwards.
GATTAGGGCAATGAACAAACATTTATGAATTTCTTGTTAAACTTGGCAAGAGTGGCAATGAAATCAGGGACTTGTTAGTCCAAGTTTATGGGGTTCATGCCATGAAGCAAGCGGCACTGTACGAATGAATTAAATGTTTTTCTGAGGTGAGAGAAAGCATCACTGATGAGAAGTCACAGCAGTCAGTAATAAGCAGAAGTGGTGAAAACATTGCAAAAATTTGTTGAATTGTTTGTCAAAATTGTCAGCTGACTATGAGAAACACAGCAGACCACGTAAACATTGACGGGAAAGAGGAAAATCTTCACTGAAAATCTTGGCCCAAAACTCAGGGCTCTTGCATCTTGACCATGGACCAGCTCACATGGCCCTATGAGGGACTTTTAGCTAGTAAACAAATAGCTGTATCAGAACACCCTTTCTATGCACGTGATCTGGCCCCCAATGACTTTTTCCTTTACAGGAAGATAAAGAAATATTGAAAGGAAGACATTTTAATGCCGTTCAGGACACTGACTTTACTTTTTTGCCAACTTTGCTGGCTATTTCAAAAGAAGAGTTCCAAAATTGCTTTGAAAGGTGGTCTAGTTGCTGGCATCAACACATAGCTTTCCAAGGAGAGTATTTTGAAGGTGACCATACTCATATTCAGCTATGTGGTACATTTCTAACAGTTTTCTAGCTATGCACATTGAAGGGAAAGAAGAGATTGAAATGAAAATTAGGATAAGACTAGATTCCTTGAGCTGGTCTAACATATTCACTTCTGTTAGGTTGTTCATAATGTTCTTTTGCCCTCCATAGACAAGTGAAAATGATTGATAGGTGATATGTTACAATATTGACATTACATGTTTGACACATATTTGAATTAAAATATGTCTCCCACACTGAAAACAGTTTCAGTATTTTAATGTATGCTGTGCAAAGATACTGTCAGGCTACCTTATTGTTACCATTTCACATTGTAATAGAAAAAGATATGCTTGGTTGTGCTTGGAAAGTTATACAACTGTGTTCCAGTTAGGAACATCTATAAAGAAAGAAAATGTAAAAATAACAAGACATTAGGGAGCAGGTAAGCAGTGGAGGGTGAGCTTCACATAATGTCCTGTCTGAAGTGGCCCAATACAACCAAAAATATTGGTTTTTTCTAATTGTTGTACCAGTGGGTGCACTCTAATTCTTTCCTACTTGTTTGGTGGGGACTTGTCCTCCTTTGATATCTACATAGCGTAAATGTATGGTTATCACCTGATTAGATCAAATTCGTCTCACTATATAATGGGTATGCCTCTCCATCCTTCCCTTTTCTCTATACTCATTTAGTGTTTTATATCTCTAACCATTTTTATGTTAGCTCTTTACTATTTGTGACACATAATTCTTAACATTTGGTTGAAACTTAGATAGCTAGTTCTACGTGGGCATTTGCTGTTTTGGCCTTAGTCAAGCTCTGAGTCACTTTGTTGAAAAGTGACTTTTTTTTTTTTTAACTGAGTCAAACCTGTTTCTACCAGATTTATTTGAAGGACAGCATTTTCTGATCATGTTAATATTAGTTATGTATCAAAAGGTATATAAAAACTGTAGGAATGAAAGCCCTTGAACTGACTTCAAGAGATACTAATTAACTAATTTGACTGGAAATGTTCCTATTATGTGACAAGGTCCAATGTTTTAAATAAAACATTTTTTTTTTGAAACAGAATTTCACTCTGTTGCCCTCGGCAGAGTGCTGTGGTGTCACAGCTCAGAACAACCTCCAACTCCTGGGCCTAGGCAACTCCTTTGCCTCAGCCTCCTGAGTAGGTGGGACTACAGGTGCCCGCCACAACGCCCGGTTATTTTTTGTTGCAGTTTGCCTGGAGCCAGGATAGAATCCACCAGCCTGGGTATATGGGCCCAGCACTCTACCCACTGAGCCACAGGTGCTGCCCTTAAATAAAACATTTTTTAAAATATTCATGGAAAATTAAATTTTGATGTTATAGATATAAACAAGTGATCCCATACCAAAAATGCTTTCCTTCCTTATTTTGAGCTTGTATCATTATTATAATAATTTTTAGACAAGAAAAAGAAACTGTGAACTCAGAGAATGTGTGGAATGAAAATCAGACTGTGAAGATAAATAGTTGAAAATTAACAATTATGTATTTTTGTTAGACACACTAAAAACTCTACCAGTTTAAGTTGTCTTAATTGTTTCATCAAAGCCTAAAAAATCCACTAATAACATTTAAGAAATTTTAAATTACCAAAATGAGTTAGGAGAAACTGTACCTCAAATTTTAGTATGCCATTTTTTAAATATAGAACTTTAAACTGTGCTTTGTTAATTTATTTTTTACTACTATATAAAGGCAAGCTCTAAATAGCATCACATAATTCTTTCTACTGATGTGTCAGTAATTTTGACTTGGATTAATGGTAACTGCTTCACGAAGTCTGTAAGTTTCTGTTTAGAAATTGTTAAGGAAAAGTGTTCCCCACTATATGGGCAACACACCATCATCCAGATGGTTAAAACATATGGTGTTGCTGGCGTTGTCACTCCTAGGACACCACGTGCTGCAGCCACATGACAGAATGAGCATACTACACATTTTCCTGACCTTGGCAGAGTGAACAGAATTTACCACTGCAGTTATATATTAATTTCAGCTAACTAGACTCTATTAAAAAATTAAAATATTTGCAGAGTTACTTAATTAAGGAGAAGTGTGTTTCAAATATATCTGACTAAAAATATTTGACGGGGGGTTGTCAAATGTCACATGAAAATTTCAGTTTAATCATACTTTTTGTGTTATTGCTTATTATATGGTATTAAACAAATCAATAGACTGTTTCATGTTTTAACTTAAAAAGTATATTTTGCTTTCACATAGAGTTATTTGACCCTTTATTGTTGCTAAAAGCATTGGAGAGAGAATTAGGGTTCAAGTATGTTCAATCCTACAAAAATGTAAACAGAGAGTTTTCCTTTCTTCTTCAAAAACTTTTGTGATATAAAAGGAGTTTTCTTATTTTTTCTGTGCATTTGTTTTGTTTTAACAGTTTGGGAACTAAAACTTTAGCATACATAGGTGCTTTAAAATACTTTATGACATAAGAGAATAGAGGAAATGACTAAATGTTTGAGAAAAAAAATTGAAAGTGATTAAGAATTTTTAAAGAACCAAAGTGCTACTGCCCTCTTTCACTTAACAGAAAACAAACTCTGGCTTTCTAAAACTGATTATACCTACTATTTGAAACAACAAGGTTTGACTCTTAAAAAATACAAATATTTCCAGTAGAGTGTATATTAATAATTTGTACATATTAAATTCATATTTGTTATTATAGATGAATTACTAATGTATTACCTTTTTCCTACATTCTTGTTTGTTGGAGATGAAATTTCTGTTATTATATTGTAAAACTGTTTCAAGGTTAACAAAATGTGAGTCTGCGTCGGGAAAGTGCCTGCCTGTCAGAGATTCTAAGTTATTACTAAACAATTTGACAATTGGAACCGAAAAATCTTCTTCTTTCCTAAATTCAAAATTTTACTTTTAGAAGAAGTACACTTCGGGAAACTATACTCAGCTAAATTTTGGCTGAATTGTGTAAAAGTAGAGATCTTTAATAGGAAGTGAGATAAGGCTTTTCAAACACAGGAAAAAGTCTTTGTTAAAAATGCCAGTTTTCTCCCGCATTTTGTTAAAAAGAAGTGGTTTATGGACTGAGTACTTTTTTTGATGCTATTATAATGAGAATAACTTGAAAAGGAAAGACATAATCTTCATAGTGTGATATTACAGAGCATACAAGGCAGCAATATTCACTTCTAACTTTATTCTTTCTTTTACCTCAAATGGGGGAAAAAGTTGAATAAAATCAGCTCAAAAAAGAAACATATGTGAAAACTGTTTCTTGGAAGTTTAGTTTCCACGTAACACTAGTAATTTTCTGTAGAAGACAGTATACCTATTTTATATTTGATATTCAGTCATGTTCACCATTCAAATAATTTAGCTTACTATGGGAAGAATGAACAAATTAATTGTGTATTATAATTCACAATTTGTACAGCTGGTTTTTAAGCATAAAATTACTTACAAAATTAGTGGCTCAGGATAATTCCATAGAAAAGTATTTTAATAATCAATTGTCAAAGCTTAAGAGAGTATCTATAACTCAATGAATTTGTCATTATTGAAAAATTAGAGTTAGTTTATGTTGATTGAGGGATTGAATTAATTCCTTGGGAATTCTCTATTGAGATCTTTGGTCATTGTCTTTAAACAGGATTTAAAGTGTTAGGAAAACACTTTTTAAAATGTGCACAATTAAATCTGAAAAGTGAGAAAAAACGACAAGGAGTCTGCTATAGAAGATTAAATTATAGAACTTTGAAATTGAGCAACAAGAAATTCAAATTTAAGTATAAAAATAATTCATCATACGTAAGACCTATTTTAACAGCAGGTAAGGAGAAGGGAAGAAAAAACAACAACAACAACAAAAATCCTTGAAAGTATTGCTGAGGATAACCTCTTCTAATATAGCTAATAAAATAAATAATTAAGATTGTAATAGTGTCAACTCATAATGGCATCTAGACAAAGAGTGTAACTGTAGTCAAACCAACATCAATGGATATCTGTCACTTAGTATCCAGAGTTAAAGATCATATGTTAAATGAGAAAATATAAGTTGGTTAAGTTTAATGTCAAAGAAGCACAGTGCGGAACAGGAAAAGCAGCGTACAATAATTGAATAATTGGGAAGAGAGATGTTACATGGAAAATTTGATGTGTGTGGAGGGAATTACAAAACCTCACATGCAATATGCAAACCACCTGGACCACTTGACTTATGTTGCCAAAGTTCTGCAACATAAGTCAAGTTCTGCCTTTGTAGTTTTGTCAATGCTCCAAACTATAATGCTGTATCTTTTTTATCACTTTTTTCTCCATTTGTTAATCAAAATCCCAATAATGCTTTAAGGTCAGCCTGTAAAACTATCTCATTTACTTGTCTCCTTGCAGGAAAATCTTCCTCTAAAGAACTTGGCACATTGGGGATCACATTCTTCCTTATATGATAATGTCCTGAAAGTTTATTTCATTCCAATAAAAGGGATAAAAATGTGCCTTTTTCAAACTTACAACCCTTATAGTTTTTGGTACAATCTAATATAAATTTAACAAAAGCTTTCTATTAATTAAATATTTGTTAATATTTAAAATGAGATCACACTTCTTTATATAGGAAGAGATATGCATAGTACAAAGGGAAGAGGGTGCATACACGTACTGATGAAAAAAATGCTGGAAGTGATTAAATTGAACATTTTAGCAATTTAGTGATGACTATTTAAAAAGAGTAAACTCCTATCCGTAAATACCTCAGAAGAGGAAATTAAAATTAAACCTTGTAAATTTATTTAGAGATAAAAAAAATAAAAAGCTTTCAGACAGATGGAGTTCAAACAACTTTACAAACCAGAGACTAAATCTCCTCTTTCAATAATAAAGAATAAATATTCTGTGAATACCTGATTTTAATACTTTTAGTGAATTTGCACTTATATCAGGAATTAAAAACAACAGCATTAATATGTATTTTTAATAGTATAACTAAGGGGGGCAGTGTTTTAAAGTTTTATTTTTTTATTTATTTATTTTTTTTTTTTTGAGACAGAGCCTCAAGCTGTGAGCCTGGATAGAGTGCCATGGCATAACAGCTCACAGCAACCTCCAATTCCTGGGCTCAAGCGAATCTCTTGCCTCCGCCTCCCAAGTAGCTGGGACTACAGGCGCCCGCCACAACGCCTGGCTATTTTTTGGTTGCAGCTGTTATTGTTGTTTGGCGGGCCCGGGCTGGATTCGAACCTGCCGGCTCAGGTGTATGTGGCTGGCGCCTTAGCCCGTTGAGCCATAGGCGCCGAGCCTGTTTTAAAGTTTTATATAATTTTTTTTACCTGTTAAATACATGTGTGAAAATCTAATTTTTCATTATATATTAAATACCAAGGAGATGATCATTTACAGATATGTTAATTTTATATTTTTGTTCTACTCTACTACTAGTTTACCACATTAAATTTTGAATTTAAAATAACTTTGTTTGAAATCAAAATATATTACATAAATAATTAAATATAAATTCCTTTTAAAGATTAGTAGTCAATGACTTGAGACATTTTTTCCTATGAAATACTTAATTAAATTAATTAACCTTTTGAAAAATATCAAGGAATTATTAGAAGTTAGTGATAATATGGAAACAATATACAGTATTTTTGAGAAATAAAGAAGAGAAAATCTTTTTCTGAAGTTTGTAGAATTTTGATATGAAATGCCTTAAACCTGGTCTTATGTAAAGACTCAGTTATTTTCTGTCATTACAATTTCATTTCATTCTGAAAAATTGTTAAAGTGGATGAGTGATATAAAATCTTCATTAATCAATATAAAAATTTTCGCCTAGATTTTATCCTATAAAGTGGTTACTTTATGTAGTTAGATTCATACCATGAATATTATTTTAAGTATTAAAAATTTGTTTTTAATTTTATTTTCATCTTAGTGGCAAATTTTGATCCTTTTTTTCTCATTTTGTTGCCCTTGTTAGAGTGCCATGGCATTGTTGCTCTTAGCAACCTCAAACCCTTGGGCCCAAGTGATCCGCTTGCCTCAGTCTCCCACGTTGCTGGGATTACAGGTGCCCACCACAATGCCCCACTATTTTTAGAGACGAGGTCTTGCTGTCTTGCTGTTGCTCAGGCTAGTCTTGAACTTGTCAGCTCATACAATCCACTTGCCTTGGCCTCCCAGAGGCCAGGATTATAGGCGTGAGCTACGGCACCCGCCCCATTTTAATCCTTTGAAAAATTGGTTTATTCTTTTTAAAATAGCTAAAAATCTTTTAGTGTCAAGTATTAATGTAGTACATGAGTACTGGAAAATATTATTTGATGCCCAATACTAGGCCACACTATAATTGAAAATTTAAACTTTTTATATAGTTTCTTTAAAATGTAAGAACATAATCAAAAAGAATTCAAAGAGTGTTTTTAGTAATAACATCTACATTTATTCTGAAATTTAATTCTTTTAGCTTCAAAAGTAAATTTGCATTTAATATTACAGTAGTGAACTACTGTAAAGCAGTTCCAGGAAATATAAAGGAGAACAGAGGACAGACAGCTTTGATTTGAGTTCTTTCTCTCGGAATAAAAGACACATTTTGTGATACATTTTTGCTCTTCCATAATATCACTGAGCAATATTCCAGTTGAAAGACGTACATGGCTTATTAATACTTAGTCATGGAAATCAAAAGAAAGTTAAAAATATTATGGTCATTAACAAAAAAGGTACAATTACTATTCAGACTAGGGGACACTTGGCATATTAGAATCATTTGTGCCTTAAGCACCTTTTCCTTCAATCATCACCTTCAGTGTTGTTCTACTAAGGGAAAAATATGCTTGACACAAACAGCAAATAAAGTCTTTCAAAAATAAATTCTTGCATGACACTATTCCTAAGAGATTTGCCTCAGTTAAAAGCATTCTTCTGTCCAGTGGATATTTGTGTACATGTCTGATTGAGTGGAAAAGATGGCTGGAGAAAAATGAGATCACAGATGTATGTTTGGGCTACCATCAAGTCAATATAGCCAAAGGCTGGTGAAAACATCAAAACAATCAGAAACTGCCCTCAGTGTCTGAAAGCAGAATTCACTTGGCTGTCAGCCAGAAAGGTCCCTCCCATCCCACACCCACAATCTCATCAGTTATCATGAAGGCAATAAATTTGGGGATCATGTTTTTTTGTAAGAAAGCTTATGCAGTTGCCCTACAGAAAACAGTCTTTGAATCTTATTAAATACATATAATTGTTGGACAAGGTTGATAAGCTTGAATGTAACAGGAGGCATCCACAAATAAGTGAATATGTGCTTGGAAATGGCTAATAGAGAAAAATGACTATAATTCAAAAGATACTTATGGAAATTGACCGGTATTTGAAATAATCCCGCTTAAAGAATCCTTTGATACATTTTTGAAACACTGAGGGAAATGCAAATAAATCTAACTACAAAGAAAAGCCCATATTCAATAATTTCCTGTTGATTATAATAACTTGAATCTGAAGAAATCTATGTGGCCAAATCAATATTACCTTGCAAAATCAAAGCACTGGTGTTTTAACAATAGTATTGATATGTAAATCTCAATTAAACAAAACCAATATGCAGAACATAAAGATTTGAAGTGCTCAACATCTCTATGTTGAAAATTTGCTCATTTAGTTAGCAATGAGTTACATTTTAGTTATACACTTTAGAGGAGAAAAGAAATTACAATATATAAAGCAATGGTAAAAATTCTAATCCATACCTATATATTATGCACTGTGCTTATTAGTAACCATTTAAAGTAGAAAAAATATATGTGTTTATGAGCTGAGCAGCACTATAAAACCAGAAAACCCTGTTTTCAATGTCTGACCCTGCTTGCTTTGAACATGTATTTTATCCTAGGCATTGTGAATAGCTTGTATTCTAGAATCATTAAATTTTTTGGTTTGAGTGAAAATGATAAAAACATAAAAATTATAATGCAGTGTTGATACAGGACAGGTGGCTCTCCAGCCAGCTCGGTGGAGCTAAGGGGCAGATATGCTGCCTCCAGGCTGTGTTGGTGCCGTGGAAGTCGGCAGGGGAACCAGCGGGCTGGAGGGTAGGCAGGGGGGTCCCATAGGAGGCTCCAGTAGCCGGAGGGGCCAGACAGCTGCTGGGGAGACACCAGAACCTTAGGTCTTCTTACCTTTGCACTTGCTGCTGAACAGGGAACTCCCAGTTTCCTAGGCCTGGTCAATTTCATGTACATTTCCTAGGCTTGAAACTTCCCTAGGAATGAAAGGGATTGTAGCCATGCATTTGCTACTGAGTTCTTGCTAAATGTAACTACAAAAGACCCGATGAGACCATATATACACTATATATACACCAGGACAAAGAGCCCGGAAGAGAGACAGAGAGAAGGAGCGAGAGAGCATGTGCTCTTCACCTGGCTCCGTTCTGCCAGGAGCTTTGGTGATATTGTATTCTTGTCTGTAAATAAAGCCTGTCTTACTACTAATCTGTGGTCCATGGTTTCTTTCTTCTGAATCACCGAGACCACGAACCTACTGAAGACAAAATTCTGGTATCAATGTGATAACTATTATAAGGAAATTTCAAAGAGTTGTGAGAAAAACAAACTTGTAAACAATCAACTATGCTATACTGGAATGATACATTTATAATATCTAATATAGTATAAATTGGCAGTTATTAAATACTTTTACTAATTTTTGATTTGTTTCAACAGGGTATGTCATACTATGTTAATTGTTTGGGGAGTGATATTAGACTGCTTTATTTAAACACACTAGAGATGAATATGTACACTATAACTTAAGAATAAATTACATATGGCAAAAGCAGTACTATTGTACAATATTTTATTTCATTTCATACCTATCGAGCTACCTGTCTGCACACGTATTTAGATTCTGGGCAAATAATTTTTTTTTTTAAACTAGGGATTACCATTATAAAAATGTGAAAAGCATAGTGTTGGCATATCTAACATCTTATAAAACGAGAAAATAAAGTATCATAAATTACATGTCTACATTTTACCTTTAACGTGAAGAGAAACGCAATAGTGAATATTTTATAAACTCAGACCCCCTAATGCCAACTGAATGTCAAACCCAATGTAGGGTCAATAATAATAATTGTGAACTAATTTCTTACGTTAACATTATAACTACATTTACTTAGATATGCATCATGGATAACTATCATTTATTTATTTTCTTTCTGTAGGGTATTCTGCTAAAAGCTTGAAGAGAATACCTCTTCAATCTTTATGACAAATTTATGAGACAGATATTAGTATCCCCATTTTATGGATCGAGAAAATGCAGCAAGGGGTATTAAACCATTTGAGGAAATGTAAATAGCTATAACATGCCAGATCAGGTCCAAGATTTTTCTTCAAATTACTGTACCATCTGGCTATGAATAGTTAGTGTGCCTTACATGACAGATCATGTGCCTGAAAGTTTCAGCCTGGAACAAAGTATGTTTGACCACAATTAGAACTATCTAGTTGAGTGATTCTCACTCTTCAGAATGCATCAGAATCATCTAGAGAGAGTTGTTTTGTTTAAACACATGTTGCTGGGCCCTACCCCCACCTGCGAGGATTATAGTAAGTATGTAAATTTTAAATAAATTCTCAGATCATCCTAAAACTGTTGGTCTAGGGACTTTAATTTTAGGGTCACTTACCCAGGAGTTTGTACTATACAGTTGGATTGGGAAAGCACTAATTTAGACAAAATGGATAAGAGTGTCTCTTTTAGTCACCTGCATGGCAGCTTGTATCTTAAGGATTCTAATGCATGGCATTATATTAAATCTATTTGCCATGAAGTATTTTAAGATTTCTGATGGATGAAAAGGCGAATATTTCAAAATGCTTTTTAGTCTTTTTGTTCATTATATTTTTTAAAAAATGACACTGAGGCCGCAGGATTTAAGTCATTTCAATCAGAATAATTATTTTTAAATAATCACAGACCCTCCCCCCTCACTTACAAACATGATGCTTTTTCTTTTATTTATAATATCTGCTTCTCAAAATATTGCAACAAGAAATCTAGTCACTCACACTACAAAGTAAAACACATTCTTATGATTAAAAATGTGATGACTCTTCAATAAAACATTATTGACAAAGGAAATAAATTTGGTATGTACACTGCAATAGTAAAAGTTATTTTGGGTCTATAAATAAGTCATAAGTGTAGGTAAACATACTTAACATCCTTCTAGATGAACATGAAGAAGAAATATTAAAAAGATTATGCTAGGCATCGTGGAGGCAGGAAGTAGCTTATTTTTGCTAAAATAAAGCCAGCAAAAACCCTAGAATGAGAAAAAATGGAAAAGAAATACCAAACTGAGAAGTTTAACAAGATTTGTTCCAGAAGAGCTCAGATAGCTGCATTTTGAATGGAAAAGTGGAGTTGTGTAGTGAGAATGAGAATTACCAGGGAGAAGAAAATGCTCTTCTAGATTTTGAAATCAAAATCTTAGGTAGCAGGCTACTGTGGTAAGGTGAGCTGTACCCACGACACTGACAATGTTTCATGAGGGAAATACTTTTCAAGACAATTGCCCCAGGCTTAACTTCTACTGCCAATGTACCTTTACAGAGAGTCTGATCTCTGTGTGTTCACAATGGAATGGCCTCCAATATATGTCTAATATTTAGTCCAGTTTTAAAGGTCAAATATGCCAAAAAATCTTCCTTGTTTTTATTTTTAGTTGTACCTGGAAGTATATTTTTAAGAAAGAAAATTTTCGACAGGTGACTATAGACTGCCTATTGTTTGAAGTGATACAAAGGCATAAAATTAAGAATTGCATTTGCCCACATGGCAGAAAACCTGAGATTAAAATATACCAGCATCAAAAAAGAGAACACAGTAATAAAAATGACAAAAAGAGGCAGAATTATAAATTGAACAAATTTAAATCTTTGACATCTTACTGTTCAGTTGCAAGAAGCAGAGGCTAATTTGGATTTCCAATTGAGTCATGGAAATAATGATTTTTATGTGCTAAAGAACGTTTTGTTGAAGAAAAATACATAGTATTTTGGTTGGCATATTATTAACGATGAACAGTGTACTGACCAAAAGACAATCTTAGGATTCTTATTAATAACATATACCGTGAATTGAGAAAAATAGCATATATGTGAAAGAGTTTATATAAGAAATAAGTATAGCACAAGAAGAAAATATAAACTTCTTGTGTATTTAATGTCCAAGTTCAAACATAAAATACCAATGTCTTTGACGGTTCCTCAGAGCTCAGCTTTGTTTTCTGACCCTAACATGGTCAACAAAGCTCAAATTTCCACGGTGTGGCAAATACAGAGCCAGTTTCAGTGCTTAGCTTGCCTTTCCTGATTCACTACTGTTTGGATTATTTATTCATCACTTTCTTGCCATCTTATCTTTATATCTGTGAGATTATTTATAAAGTTAATGTAACATTATAATTCTAGTATTTGCAATAGGTAGCCTGGTCAAACGACAATTCTTCCTGAAATCCCAAGTAGTCAAATATATATTTATATTTGAAATATAAGTTAATAAATATCGAGTTGGTTTTTGTGCATGAAAAAGGCATATTTTGTGCATGCAAATGGATTTGAGGATCATTATCCTAGATGGCAGGAAGATGGCTGCATCATTTGTTGGTTCTATAAAGGAGGAGAAAAGCATTTACTTTGCCAGAAGTGCTTTTTAAAAAATTATACTAGAAGAGATTAGATAAGAGTATTGGAACCTCAAGCATTTTTCCATGTTCTGCAACTGTAGCAAGAGAGCAGTTTCAGTACAGGAAAAATGTGCATTATTATTAACATGGTCAGAGTACCAAGGCTGGTAAACACTGAGTGAGTTCTAAAGGAAAAATAACAATATTATGATTTAAAGAGACAAAACGTTGCAGTGTCTTCACTTCAAGAAATGTTTTCCTTGCCCTAATAATTTTTGAGAAGTTGATATTTTTAAAGAAAAACAAATGGAGAATCTGCGGTAAAAACTGATGGCATCATGACAAATGTTTCCAAGTGCAAGTTAAAATGGTTAATGTGGCAGGAGATCAGCAGTAGTGGGGCAGGGACTGGAAGACAGGCAACTACGTGGCAGGTTGAAGAAATGGCTGTTTGCATGAAACAGTATTATGGGCAAGTCACAATTCATTTGACAGATAATTAGTAGAGTACTTCGAGCTTCACATACATCCCCCATAAAATCATCCTCCAAAGGAATATTTAAAGGAATCAAAAGAATGCCAGGAATGAAAGTATTTCTTTATAATTTCACTTAAAATGCACCTACAATTATGAAATTTGAATGACAAAAACAATTCAGTATCTTTTTTTATATCACTCTATGAAAATGTAAATCATTTTAGAAAATATTAAAATGGTAATATCTTCCTTCTCTGATCTTTTTTTACCCTTTTGAAACCTGAACTCAAAATCTTTTTTTCTTCTAAAGCATGCTTACTTTAATGGTCCCTGATTTATCAATTGTTTGCTTCTCTTTCTAATTTGAGTCTGTGCATACGTTTAAACTTATCCTTGAAGTAACGAGGCGGGAGTGTGTAGGCTGGAGAATTTCACTTATATTACTCTTTCCCCCAAAGCTTCACAGTTTTGAGCTGTGAGTTGTTAACCCTGCCTTCTTTTTCATTTCTTCAGAGTTTCTTGTCTTCAATTGTTTGAAAAAAAATAAATAGTTTTGTGAACATAGGATTAAGACAGGGATTGTGTTTCTGTTCTATTTAAAGTTTGAGTATGGTTTTCATAAATTAATTATTCAGTTGTTTCTACCATTATTATAAAGATCATTCCAGGATATGTAAAAGTATTTACAAAAGCGAAATATTTTAACCAAATTTCAAAAGATTTTGAAAGTACTTCCATCATATTCTCAATATTTGTCAAAATTGTCTCATTTCAAAAAAAATAAGATTTGTTTCCTAAGAAACTTATCAGCCCTGTTTTCCAGTGTAAGTTTAATATAAAAATATACATTTGAAATACTATATTTTTAGAAAGAGAAAAATACAAATTTTCAAAGGTAAACATCTATTTTCTAAGCTTTTTCTTACATAAAACACTTCAAAAATAGTAACCCAAAGAATAATGCATTACTGAGAAAAAAAAAAAAGCAAACAATATGACAGACTTTCTAGGGACCTCAATTTTAATAACTTTAGCTTTTTCTGCTGTTCACTTTATTATTTCATGGTTGACATTTTCAACCATGGAAATTTGGGATGTTTTGTGAGAATGGTTTTAACTTGATGTGGCCTTTGTTTGCCATGCTAAGTTGTGGGTAGAAATAAGCATATCTGAGTAGTAAGACACAAGAACACAAATTACCATTTTAAATTATTTTAAAGTTTAAATAGTCCCCCAAATCTCTGTAATATATTTTTAAGAAATACATTGATAAGCATGAAACTATCAATATGTTATTTTAATCCCCCTCCTTCCAAATGTCACACCCATATCTCTCTTGTGAATGAAAATTCTCCACTATCAACATTGAAGTACAAAGGTTTTTTCTAGAATTCTTATAGCTTCATGTCTTAGGTTTAAGTCTGTTTCCCATTGTGAATTGGTTTATGTGTGTGTATATGTGAGTGATGAGAGGTGCCAATCCTGTTTCAATCTTGTACATGTGGCAATCAAATTATCCCAGTACCATTTGCTGAATAAAGATTCTTTTCCCCAGAGTATGTTACTGTCTGCCTTTTCAAAGATTAGTCTATATCATGGTGCCAGTACCATGCTGCGTTCATTACTATACTCTTGCAATATAGCTTGAAGTCTGGTAAAGTGATCCCTCCCAATTTGTCTTTAAGGTTGCTTTGGCCTATTCAGGCTCTTTTCTAGTTTGATATGAAGCACATATTTATTTTTTCTAGATCTATGAAAAATGACATTGATATTTTAATGGGGATTACATTGAATCTGCAGATAAATTTGGATAGTATAGACATTTTAACATCATTGATTCTGCCAATCCATGAGCATGTTTTTCCATTTATTTACATACTCTGTTATCATCTTCTATTTTCAATTCTTAAATAATTTCAGAATTATTACTAAATTATTTGGACTATGCACAATTTGCTTTTGATATCAATAAAATGGCTTGTTTGTCTTAATTTCCTTTTTTTTGCTGACGACTGCATAAGATCTTTATTTCTGGGGGGGGGATTTTTTAATGTTTTTTTTTATTAAGTCATTTGTACATAGATCATGAATACATTTATGCATTTATGGGATTCAATATGTTGATTATTTTTAAAAATTGGAGTGCTTACATCCTACTAATCAACAGAGGCTTCACCTCATTTACAAAATTACAGAATTAAGACATTATGATCTACATCTGATAAATCCAACATGTGCTTGCAATATGATCCATAGATGTGATTCCCCAACTAACACCCCCTCTATCGACCCACCCCCTTCCCTTCCCATTTCTCTCCCCTTCCCTCCTTCATCCTAGGCTATAGTTGTGATTAATTTTTCAAATGCAAGTGTGAGTGTTTATAAAATGGTTTCATAGTAATAAGCAATATAATCATAAACAGTTGCTTTTAATACATAAGTCAGATTTATATATCAATTTTAATCAAAAATATTTATTCATACCATATTCTCCCTTCTACACATTAGTGCTAAATGACTATTTGCATTAGGCATTTAAGAATATCTTAGAGAAAAACATTTTTCATACTTTTGCACAACCATATTTTTGTTGTTGAAGGAAAAAAATATTAAAAAAAAATTCTGTGTGCTCTAGGGAAAAATTAGAGGATAACTTAATAACAAAATGTTAATAGAAACACAATTCACATTTTCTGTATTTTATTGAATTAGAGCTGAGTACATTAGTGCAATCAAGGAGTACAATGTGCTGGTTTCATATACAATCTGAAAAATTTCATCAAACTATTTAACATAGCCTTCATGGCATTTTCTTAGTTATTGTATGAAGATATCTGTATTCTGTATTTAGTAAGATTCCCCTGTACCCTTCTAAGATGCACCATAGGTGTGGCCCCACCAATTAACCTCCCTCCACTCATCCTCCCCTCTCCCCTCCCCTGCCCTTTTCCCCATATTCTTATGCTATAATTGGGTTATAGCCTTCATATGAAAGCTATAAATTAGCTTCATAGTAGGACTGAGTACATTGGATACTTTTTCTTCCATTCTTGAGATACTTTGCTAAGAAGAATATGTTCCAGCTCCATCCATGTAAACATGAAAGAGGTAAAGTC
>CAUYRH010024095.1:0-27915 GCA_963574655.1 Perodicticus potto | reverse complement strand
TTTCTTTAAGACTGCATAGTATTCCATGGTATACATGTACCACAATTTATTAATCCATTCTTGGGTTGATGGGCACTTGGGATTCTTCCTTGACTTAGCAATTATGAATTGGGCTGCAATAAACATTCTGTACAAATATCTTTGTTATAATATGATGTTTGGTCTTCTGAATATATACCTAGCCATCCGATCTTTTCATTTGGTCTTTAATCAGCTTTCTCTTCCACGTCAGACAAAATTTATTTTTTTTTTATGTAGCTTGAAACCTTATTTTAAAAATATTCAAAATTTGAGCTTTTCAAAAATTTTAACCACCATCTACTTCCCTTAAACACATATCCATTTTTTCTTAAAATTATGGGCCTTATTATAGTACAAAACAAAAAACAATTATTCTACTTACTCAGCCAGCCAATCAAACTACTTCAGCATATAATCATGCTATAGACTGAAGTCATTCAAACAAAAAATTCCTCTAATTATCTTTAAAGATGTGTATAAAGTTTATTTCAGCAGACAACTGAAGTAATTCAATAATTCTAACAGTTCCAGCAGGCAGCAAACCCTCCTTTGACATCTACCGTCTAATCTTCTTATCATAGAAGTGTACATTATTTTCACTCCTATGAAGTTTCCATAAGCCTGCGATGACAATAAAGGTAAACAAGTACAGTTGTCCCTCAGTATTCACAAGGGATTGGTTCCAAGATGCAGATAACAATCCAAGGATGCTCAAGTCCCTTATATAACACAAAATTTATTTTTAATTTTTAGCACATTACAAGCCCTCTGACTTCTCTCTCTGTAGCTGGCAGAGAAAGAAACAGCATCTTTCATTCACTTATTCAGATGTTCACTCATATGCGTGATCCCACATTGGTGCTTTCTGTATCAGAACACCCTCTGCGTTTCTCAGCACGTCATACACATGTACAAATTTACACACACAGAGATACACGTGTAACTGGCTCCATATGCAAAAAAAAATTTTTTTAATAATTTTGTATAGTTCTATTATGTCCCAAGTTCCCAGGCCAATAAGATTTGGTGACCTTTGTTCAAAGTTCCAACAGAACTTTGACCTTTCTGTTGCATTGATGCATTCCCTTGTGAGTTTCTTTCCCAGGAATGGCAGAACCTCCTTGCAGACCTCTGAGCCTCACACCACCTGTCTGTCCGGAACAGACAAGATAAGCAATACACCACTACAGGCTGTGCCAAGGACTCACTGAACCTGCACCCTAGGCTGAGACAATGACCGATATTAACCTGTAGCTCACTACAATACAAAAATCGCCACAATGGGAGGGACTCAGACACCACACTTTGTTAGTGGGGTTCGTGGACTAACATGATTTCCCACTGCACTGTGTGCCCTGCACTCCACCTCGAACACATAACAACGTTCATTCCCTCATACATTATTCATTCTCACCTCCATGAGAACTCCCTGAGCCTGTGACTGCAGAGGGGGATTGAGGCTGTCTGTCCCTCCCCTTCATCACAGATGCATTTCCTGTACAGTCTTTCTTCTTTGACAGTTCTCATTGTCTTGGTCACTGGCTTTCTGTGTGGCAAGAACCATGAACCCCATGTGGGTTCCTTCCCTCGCACACGCCGGCCTGTGCACCAAGGGCATGCTCTGCGGTCTTGCATTTCCCTCTCATGTCTACAGCTTGCAGATAATATCTCCATTACTTTTCTCACAGAAATTTATTACCTAAATGTTCTGGAGTCTAGACATCCAATTTCAAGGTGCCAACACGACGGGTTTCTGGTGAGGGCTGTCTCCCTGGCTTATAAATGGCTGACTTCTCTCTGTGTCCTCACGTGACAGGGAGCAGAAGAGTATCTCTTTTTCAAAGGCCACGATTTCCATCACAAAGTCCTCACCTTGATTGAAAACATGCTGGAGCTTTAAACAGAGGGTTCTTGGGTGGTCAAAGAATTGAAAGACACCATTAACAAACACAGAGCCACAAAGCCAGACTAGCACAGGAGACCATCCCCTGTGAAAAAAGAGCCAGAAAAAAAGAAAACCTGCTCACCTCCCCACAGGCAGTCTGTCCACATTCCTTCCAGAGAGACACTTTAAGCCACACCTGGGAGTGTCTTGGCCAGAGGGCTTTCAGCTGACACACCCTTTTTGAGCGGACAGGACACCCAGGATGAAATAAAGACACACTACATTAGAGTATTCGGTTTATTGATAGACACGGAAAAAAAGTTCTACAAAAGTTAAGACAACATTTAATAGTAGAGGGGCAGCTGAAATGGCTCACTAATCCTTACTTACATTTTTACTTCCAAAGCTACCTTTTCCCCATGTGGCATTCTTTCTTAATTTGGGTAGTTCAAAGCAAAGATCACATTAACCCTTAGCATAACTCAGCATCTCAGTGACCATTACAACATTCCACTTCAAAAGTCAATCTACATCAATCTACCTAAACTATATAAGATAGATATCTTTAGGGTGGGAGCCAAACTTACCAAACAGTAAGGATGAGAGACAGTGGATGAAGGTCAGGCAGAACCTAAACCACCAGCTGTGTTACGTCACCTTCGCCTCCCTGATTCCATCCCATTCCCACTCCACGTGCTTTCACCCTGGTGTAAGATCGTCTATCGTGGAATCAGTGTCAGACACAGCATCGTTCACTCTGCAAGAAAAATGACTCCCCATCTTCTCACAAACCCTTCTCAGTCAACACAGGTGCCCTCTGCTCTGTTGTTCCCTCTGCCTTTGAATAAATTCATTCCTACCTTGATCTTCTCTGGCCCTATGCTTTATTTTGTCAGCTTTGACTATTTCCCTCAGGCTCTGTGCTTTACCAAGTTCCTTCTGAATAATTGACAGGGGCTGCTTTTTGCTTTTCAGAGACCCCTTCATTATGACCTCATCCACACCTAATTATTTCCCCAGACCTCAGCTCTAACTACCATCTCATTGGGAGTTAGGGCTTCAACATAGGAATGGGGGTATGATTCAGTCCATAGCATACCCCAAATGTAATGTCCTCCCTTCCCTTCTATGTGCTCAAGAATCACCGTCTCCATAAATCATTTCCAGGAAAGTAAACCACTTCTCCCTCTGAACCTCTCTAACATACCATGCACAGTAGTACCTTACTGTAACTAGGTTCTTAATGACTGCCTCCCTCTCTGAGACCGTCAGCTCCTCCAGCGCACACCGACACCTCATTGTGTCATGTCGGGTACAATGTGCTATGTACAAAGGAGTCAATGAATGTCCATTGACTGAATAAATAATTGGATGAATGAATACTAGCATCTAAGAAGGCAGCATAAAACGACTTGGGGCAGCCAATATTCATATCATGAAGCTCACAGAGGTAACTCATAGGATATTCTTCCCTGGACTCTCCCACAAAGTCTATTTATAGTTAGTTTTCATGATATTAATGAATTTGTCATAAGATTTCCAAGTCGACCTGTATTGGTTTGCTAGGGCTATCATAACAAAGTATCACAGACTGAGTGGCTTAAACCACAGAATTTATTTTATCGTAGTTCCAGAGGCTAGAAGTCTGAGACAAGATATCAGCAGAGTTGGTTCCTTCTGAGGGCTGAGAGAGAAAAATCTGTTCCAGGCCTCTCTCTTTTGCTTATAGATGGCCATCTTCTCCCTGTGTTACATATGGTGTTCCCTCTGTAATTGTGTCATAATTCTCTCTTCATGTGAGGATATCTATCATATTGGATTAAGGCTCAGCTTAATCTCATGTTAAGTTAACCACCTCTGTCAAGACCCTATCTTCAAATACAGTCACATTTGACGTTACTGTGGATTAGAAGTCAACATATGAAATTGGGGCAGGGCTAGGGAGACATAGTTCAGCCCATTATACATCCTCTCTTCAGCAAATAAGAAAAGTGACAGTCAGGGCTTATAAGCAGTCACACAACAGTGAAGAAGTGACATCCAACAACCTGAAACCGAAGGAGAGAATAACTCAGCGGCAGGTGTAGAGTTGTAGGGGAAGGGGTGAGAACACAAAGAGTAAGCATAAAACAGAAAAATAAAGGGAAAGAAACTAAACAAGGGAAACAAGGGACAGAACATATGGATACATATGACAATGAATAGGGTCTTTGGGGAAATACTCGGTTATGTTTAGAAAAAGAGCAGAAAAGCTGTAATACAGTTTACAAGGTGGTCCTTCAAGTATGTTATATGATTTAAATATTGCTTCTTAAAAAGTAAGTCTCCAGGCAAGAGAAAAATGTACCTCCTTAAAAAAACTCAACCCCTAAACGTTCCAAAGTTTCTAATTTTTTTGTGTGTGTGTGACATTGTTTCAAGCTGTTGCCCCAAGTAGAGTGCCATGTCATCATAGCTCACAGCAACCTCCAACTCGGGCTCAAGTGATCCTCCCACCTTATCTTCTCAATAGGTGGGACTACAGGCAGCCACCACAACACCCAGGTTAGTTTGTTTTTTTTTAGTAGAGACGGGAGAAGGGACGATTGCTTGAGCTCAGGAGTTCAAGACCAGGCTGGTCTAATCCAAACACCAGGCTGGTCTTGAACTCCTGAGCTCAAGCAATCGTCCCTCCTCAGCCTCCCAGAGTGCTAGGATTGCAGGTGTGAGACACCACGCCCTACTGTTCCAATGGTTCTTAATAACTCACTTCTCAAAGCAAATTACCACAAACTACAGAGAATGAAAAAGCAAAACATCAGGTAGCTCAGGAAAACAGGTGAAAACAGCAGGAATATGCATTCAGGTGAGAAACTCCCCTGTGTAAAATAAGACGCATGGGGTGGCACCCGTAGCTCAGTGGATAGGGTGCCAGCCACATACACCGGGGTTGGCAGGTTCGAACCTGGCCCAGGCCTGCTAAAACAATAATGACAACTGCAACAACAACAATAAAAATAGCTGGCCATTGTGGTGGGCATTTGTAGTCCCAGCGACTTGGGAGGCTGAGGCAAGAGAATCATTTAAGCCCAAGAGTTGGAGGTTGCTGTGAGCTGTGATGCCAGAGCACTCTACCTAGGGCAATAGCTTGAGACTCTGTCTCAAAAAATAATAAATAAATAAATAAACAAGACCCGTCCTATCTTTACTTTCTCCTCGTAGTTTTTCTTCTGTGCCACACCCACCTTCTAAAATGTCTGCTTAAACATCCTGGAAGAGTGAATCACCACCAGCAAGGAAACCCAAGAGTACTGATTTCTTGGAAGTCTTGCAGGTGACTCATATTTCTTAGATTTTGCCTTTAACAATTTCATTTGGAAAAAAGTTTTCACATTTCCCAGATATACAGTGTGTCTGTTAAGAACATTTAAATTCAATTAAGAAATTGGAACATGAGGAAGGAGTACATACCTCGTTGAAACTGGGAAGTGTTACATTCTTTGTTTTTTTGCAGCAAAAGATATTTTCACTTCATCATGCTGTCTTCTGCATTCATTTTTTAGCCATAACTATCATCAATAATCGTAGCCACTAGGGTAATACTAACTGCTTAATAAAAATATCAAAAATAGGTAAGGTTGAAGCACAGTCACCCTGAGTGTTTTACCTTGGACTGCTCAACTCTCACCTTAGCAATCCAAACACTCAGATTTAAAGATGAGTCAAGTATGAGGATACATTCTATTAGAATCAGGGAACTCTTACTATGTTGGGCACCCCTGAATCTTTTCCTCAGTATATTAGGAGGTTTGACTCTGGTCCAGACTTATTGACATTGCTGAAACCTCCTCATGGGATTCTTCAGCATAGGCCCAGGGTCCAGGCAGCTAGAGTTCGAGTTGGTGCTATAACATGAGCAGACATGGAGCTCACCTATTTCATGTGTCATAGACCTAAGTAAATAGGACTTGCCTTTGAGGAGCTCCCAAAGGGATCCATTTATATACTGTAGGACAGTCAAGCATTTCCACATCTGTAAAATAGCATTTTCTTCAGAGTGTAAAAGGAAGATTAAATAAATTAATATATGTAAATATAGGGACAGATAATAATCACTACACAAAATATTGACCTTACCAAGCATCACTAGGACACGCAATCTGACATTAGCAGTGATTTTTTCTGTTTGGTGGTATTACAGTATTTATTTCTTCCGGTTATTTGTATTTCTGTTTAAACATTGATACCATCATCATAAGTAAAATAATAAGTTAAAATAATAAATAATTCTTAGTTCTTAAGGTAATATTTTAAATTTGTCTCTCTTTACACCTGATATTCTCCTGATAATTAGACAGTCCCAAATACCCGTTTGTAAAATGTCCAATTTCTTTTCTTTTCTTTTCTTTTCTTTTCTTTCTTTCTTTCTTTCTTTTCTTTTTTTTTTTTTTTTTTGAGACAGTCTCACTTTGTCACCCTCAGTAGAGTGCTGTGGCATCATAGCTCACAGCAACCTTAAATTCTTGGGCTCAATTGATTCTCTTGCCTTAGCCTCCCTAGAAGCTGGGACTATAGGAACTCACCACAAATGCCCAGCTATTTTGTTTTTAGAGATGGGGTCTCACTCTAGATGGGGTCACACTCTGGCTCAGGCTGGTCTCAAACTCCCGAGCTTGAGCAGTCCACCCGCTTTGGCCTCCCAGAGCACTAGGATTACAGGCATGAGCTACCACGCCTGACATCAATTTCTTCATTAGGAATTTCATGTGTTTAAATTTTTCTTAGTGATATGCAGATATAATTATAAAGCACATGTGGAAGAAAATATTCACCTAGGAATAAAGTCATCTTTTTGTTTCAACATTTTAAATGTAGAGGGAAAGTATTAACAGCAAATAGCCTGATAATCATAATTGCATTTTCAATTAAGAAGAAATGGATCACTGCCTGAAAGGCTAAGTAATCTAGATATGCCTGAAAGTCTGTGGGAGTTTCTCTTCTCATCCTGTACCCACTCTGAAACCAAATGCAATAATTTTTCTACATCCCCCAAACAAATCCCACACCACAGTGCTTTTGTAAGTAATACCAATTTTAGTGAAGATTTCTAGACAAACTTAAGAATAGACATCATATTACATACCACCCAGTAAAACTTAATTAAAATTAGTCTTCATTGGGCAGTGCCTATGGCTCAGTGAGTAGGGTGCCAGCCCCATATACTAAGGGTGGTGGGTTTGAACCCAGCCCCAGCCAAACTGCAACAAAAAAATAGCCGGGCGTTGTAGTGGGCACCTGTAGTCTCAGCTACTCGGGAGGCTAAGACAAGAGAATCGCCTAAGCCCAAGAGCTGGAGGGTGCTGTGAGCTGTGAAGCCATGGCACTCTACTGAGGGTGACAAAGTGAGACTCTGTTTCTAAAAGAAAAAAAAAATTAGTCTTCATTAGAGACTCTTTTCTCTTTTCTGCCAATAAAAACATTCAAATTCAGCCTTTGGTTTGAATTTCTCAGTTACCAAAAAGAACCCCAGGCAAGTAGACAACAGTACCTTCCATAAACAGCATCCATCACTGCTGTAACAAAAACATACACACATAAAAACAAAAACACATCAATAGCTATTTAACGTTAGTCAGATCTGGTCATTGGGTGTTTTATCCTCCAGCTTGAACAGTTTGTCACAATATTCACAGGAGTGTGTATGTGTGTGGAGAGCGTAGGAGTGGAAAATTCTGCAGCTAAGAGAATCTTATTTTCACCTGATGGATATATATTCAATATGCTTCCATATCTGTAAACATATGGGGAAAAGTATACCAATATGAAAGTGACAAGGACTCTCCAATTCTGCTTTCAGCTTGTCCTTTCCATGAGTTTTGGTTGTTGGTGACAATGACCTGGCCGGCCGTGGAGACTCAATTGATTAGATTCTTTTGACTCACTTTCCCTCTTTGTAGGAGCCTTCTCCTGTATGGCTTCTCAAAATTCAGGACTTATACTAAAAGAGTAGACTTTAGGTGCTATAGCTACTACGAAAAAAAGCTATGTGAGATGACAGATATGGTAATTCGCTTGGCTATGTTTATATACAGAGGGTACCAAAAAAAAATATGCAATTTAAGAAAGGAAGAAAAACTGTATTAAAATTATAATATTCAATGTACACCGGTAACAAAAGATGAATACAAGTCACGTTGTGTAGCTCTTGTAATTGCAGAAGTCAAACATGACTTGAGTCTATATATCAAAACATCATGTTGTACACCTTAAATATATAATAAAGTAAATTAAAAAAATCAATTTTACTAGTTTCTACAAACATATGGAGCCTTCAATACAAGTATTTTTTAAAGAAGACTTCTATATAAACCTAAAATATACTCTATATACTATTACAACACAATTGACTGATCATGATGATTTTTTTTTTTTATTGTTGGGGATTCATTGAGTGTACAAGAAACCATGTTACACTGATTGCATTTGTTGGGTAAAGTCCCTCTTACAATCATGTTTTGTCCCCAAAAGGTGTGGCACACACCAAGACCTCACGCCCCTTGCTCCTTCCATCTCTCTGCTCTTCCTTTCCCCACTGATGATTTTTTTTAATTAAATCATAGCTTCGTACATTAGTGCAATCAAAGGGTACAAGATGCTGGTTTCATATACAATCTGAAATGTTTTCATCCAACTGTTTAACATAGCTTTCATGGCATTTTCTTAGTTATTGTATGAAGACATTTGTATTCTGCATTTAGTAAGTTTTGCCTGTACCCTTCTAAGATTTTTAATAAGAAATACAGAGAAATCTTCAGCTTTCTTTCAACAGTCAAGTGCCCAAGTATCACATAAAACTATCTAGAACATGAGCGAAAGAAGGCTTACCTTGACAGCTGTCATGAATCCAAATTCAAGCTTTTTTCCAACTATTTACCATCACTCAGCGACCATACAGTAATTGCCCAGTTACTATTTCCAAGTATGTGGGCTCTGGCTTGTAAAGTCAGAGTGGGCAAAGAAAAAAACCCTGCCTACCAAGTTTCCATCAAATAAGTCTGAACTCCAGACGAGTCTTGAGTCACTCTGACTCTACTTGGTTATTGAAGTGATATGGAAACTTTTCTCTACTCATTGGCTCAATGAACAACTGATTTCCAGTCTTGTGGTGCCATGTGCTGTTTTTCCCTAATTGTTTTTTGAAACACAAGACCGTTTTATTATTCCACTTTCATCCTTGATGTTTTTGGGCTTCAAAATTTATGTTTGCATATTATCTAGGTTATTCTTACTTTAAAATAAAGACAATTAGTGTGCATTTCAAATATATTAATAGTAGAGTATAAACATCTAAACACAACAATTAAATAAGTGAGGTGAATGATATGCTAACCAGTTTGATGTAAATATTCCAAATTGTATATGAAATCAGCATAAATGCAGTAATGTACACAGTTATGATCTAATAAAAAATAAAATAAAATAAAATAAATACAATTAAATTTCAGGTTTTACTACTTGCTCTCTTCATTATCTGTTGCTGCTCAAAACCTAAGGCAGCTGCCATGCAGAAGTCCTAGACATCCCTGATGGATGTAGCTCCTCCATCACAAATATGTCAGAGAGAAGCGAGGTTTGCCCCAAAGAGTACCAGGCTCCCCTTTTCAAACCCTTCCTTCCTCCATTAGCACTATCTTATCCTCAAAACCTGGGATGGTGCTCTAAATTCTCTGAATCTCACTTTCTGCATCTGTACCTACTCTCAGGGTTGTGTAGGAAAATTAGACCATGTAAATATTAAAAAAAAAAAAGTATCTCATGAGTGCAGGTAAAAACTGGTGAAATCTGAATATGGTCTATTGACGAGTTAAGAATATTATTCCAATGACATTTTCTGGTTTTGTTATTTTACTATAGTCATGTAAGATCGTACCATTGGGGGGAAGCCAGGCGCAGTGTATACTTGGCTTTTCTTACTATTTTTTTTTTTTCAGCTAAGAGTCTGTAATGATTTCAAAAATAATTTTTTAAAAAGGCAAAATCCAAAAAAGGATTTTAAAGTCTTCCCAGAAAGAACATTAAAGAAATAATATTCAAATTTTACCTGCCTCATTTCCATTGTCTTTTACATTCTTAAGTGCTATATGTATTATATTAAAGTAACCAATAACTATTCCCTTAATACAATTAATTAAACAAGAGCATTTTCCCGCTCTCAAGATTTTTTTTTGAATAGCATTAACATGATTTTTATCTTTCGCTTGTTTCAAGCACATCTCTGACCTGCCCAAATGTGAATTGGAGTGAAGTGGGGAAATTAATGTATTTTGCATTTTTTAATTTAATACCAAAAGAATGACTGGTGTTCTGATATTCAAAAATAGAACTTGGCAAAAAAAACAAAAAAACAAAAAAACTAGCCTTTTACCACAGATTATTGTCTAGAGAAATGATTATCTAAGTTCCTTGATCTCCTCTTCAACATATCTTGACTGCCAGACCCTTTTTGGCCTCCGTGCTCTATGAAAAGGAGGGAAAAAAAAAAGAAAGAGTAGCAGAAACAATCAGATATGTCTATCGGTTTTCGTATGTCCAGACTACTACCCAAAATGTGTTAGATTCTCAAGGATATCACTTAAGGGGGTACAGGGAGGTGGTCTTGCTTTCAAACCAGGAAGCTGCCCTGAACCAATGTTGGGCAAGTCATAGAGAGTGGACTGAGCAGAAGCAGCTGGATCCCTGAAGTGAGCTTCTCTGAGCTGCTCTCAATTTCCCTGCGGCACGGCCCCTGAGATAGGCGTCAGCCAGGATCTGTGTGGGTGAAGTAATCCCACGGTCAGGGATGGGATCTGACCTCAGGGCCAGTTGGAGACAGGAAAGTTGCAGTGAAGGAGACTCAGCAGCCAGAGTGCCTAAAGGCAAACAGATGGACCTGGAGTCCAGCCCTGGTAGATTTCAACATCAGAGACCAAAGAGCCCTTCCAGGACAAGGCAGAGGGGATTGTTATTTACCTCTGAGTTTGAAGAGGCCAACACAAGGCCAACCCAACAATGAGGTACCCAAGGGAGTCTTCTCTCCAGCAAGCTCATGGAGACCTGGACACTATACAAGAGAGAAGAAAGGAAGAAGCTAGGTAGGTACTGAATATTTTACTTGCAGAGTGACTGAACACTACCCCAAAAGATTGCTATACATATTATGAGGCCACACTATGCTTTAAATAGGACTAGACATTTGGTTAATTTTTTTCCTTGCCAACCAGAATATGAGGACTCCTGTGAACATCTGAATTATCATATAGTTAGTTATGAGCTCTTTGTTTTTTAGCTTAATGTCTATGTGGTTTATAAACTGTAGGCACTCTACAGTGTACACAGGCAGAAGAAATTTAAAATTGAACACAAAGTAAACAAACTCAGCCATAAATACAGGGCAGGACAAATTATGCTATTGCGTAGTTACATCCAAAGTCTCTCTAAGAGTAATTTAGCATAGCTGAAGCTCTTGCAACTTTCTAACATCAACTTAAATGGGCCCAGATAAGTTTATTGTGCATTCACTGAACCCCTTTCCAATTGAACAAATTGGAAGTTGCTGGACCCATTTCTAATAACCTGAATAAAAATAATTAGAATTTAAAAATGTTTTTTAAAATGACATGTCAATTACAGTTATTTTTTACAAAGCAACAGACTAAGAGTCAACAAAAGAATACACTAAATTTAATGATGGTCCCATTCACAGATAAATAATGGTTATGAATTTAATTACATATCAAAACAGTGGTGCCTATTTTACCCAAGTGCAATTTGTCTAAAGAAAAGGGTTTAAGATACACTCTTCAGTCAAGCACAAACTTCATTTAGTGAAAAATAAAAGAAAATCAGCAAGCAAATTTCATATTCACAGAGAAATAATGCTTATGAATTTAATTACATATCAAAATCGTGGTGCCTATTTTATCCAAGTGCAATTTGTCCAAAGAAAAGGGTTTAAGATACACTCTCCCTTCAAGCACAAACTTCATTTAGTGAAAAATAAAAGAAAATCAACAAGTAAATTTCACCACCACCAAATTAAATGAAGACAAAGTCAAAAAGAAATAGAAGAAAGCGTTCACATCATGAAAAGATGTAATTTATAAAACAACCACATTAAAGCTAAAGGGGTTTTTATGTTGTCAGTAAACCTCAGAGATTTTACTATGATACGAGTCATACCAAAGTAAAGGGAATATGTACTCAGTAAGGCATAGATATCAAAAGTTTTCTTTTCTTCTCTTCTATATACTGTATGAAATAAAAAACACAGATTCCCAAACCCCTAAAAATACAGAGAGAAAAAAAAAGAAACACTGATAGATAAATCACAAAACTAATTTTGGTCATTGTAAGGTTGATGAGATTCCTAACTCCAAGGTAAATTTCTCATACAACGTGCTTCTGTATTACTCACAAGTAACTATCACAAGATCATAACTATCTACTTGAATTACTCACAAGTCACATGTATTCTTATCCTCGTAGCTCATAGGCACCAAATCTCAGGAGCCTACATCTAAGTGGGGGAAAATGTCACACTTAAACAATGAACCATCCCAATGGGTGAGCTATGATGCAACCCATTCTCTATTAAGTTTCAGGAGAATATTTCTCTTTAAAGAAAAATAAACTATTTATCAAGATCTGTTCCATAATAAAGAGTGCCAGAATGCTAGAGAATCTAAATATATATTAGCTCTCTTATGTAAGGGCAAAAGGCATTCTCATGGGAAAGAGAAACCAGTTTAAGACAACTATAATAATAATCATTGGCATCTCTTGCTGAAGGTGACTTATTTTTTATCTTTTCCCTATGTTAGATTTGGGCTATTGGTACTCCTACTATTTCAAAGTAACAAATATGAAAAATATGTTATAGTTTTCTGAGTGTTAGCAGTGGTCCTAAATCAATTTGGAGGTTTTAAAAATAAAAGTAAAGCATCTTTAACTTTGCAGGAAAACCTAAAGCTAAAATCACTAGGAATATTTTGTTAGTCTAATGTCATTATGCTTAACCACAATGTCACATGGTTCTATAAAAAAATAAAATAAGCTTGAAGTTAGTGGGGCTAAAATCCACAAGCCCAGATCACATGTGTCTTTCCAGCTGTCCAAGGACCACATGTACTAAGATTCCACGTCTGTGAAGCAGATCGGTTTAGTCCAGTGGTGAAGGATGAAATATTTATAAGCATCTATATTTACAGTATTTCTCTCTGTAGATTACAGGCCATTATTTTGTTCTTCCATTCCTAGTCAAGCTGAGTTTGGTTTCTTCAAAGAGAAGGGATAAATCTGAAAATAGTCGCTCAGCTGGTTTACCATTCATACTCCATAATGTATATGGGCCACAGTGAAAGCAGCTGCTAATGTATACAGGAGGCCATTCTCAATGGAAGAGGCTATTCCTAAGTTTACTGTAAGACAACCAAGAAAAGAGGAACCAGCAACCAATACGAGGTTGGGCACCAGCTACTGCTCATTTGGCAATCAGCTGACATGTGATATTGGCAAAGGCTGTTGCAACTGTAAAGTAAAATGCTGCAGGATATATCTCTAAAACATCTGAAGGTGACCAGAGGGTCCATATTGTGGACCAAATGAATAGCAAACATGGGGAAAAGAAGGGAACCATAACTTCATAGAGCAAATTATGTTTGAAGGTATTATTTTCATAACTTGTGAAAAAGTTTAATGAACTGATTAGAAGAGTCAGTCACACATAATCCACAACCAATAATCATTGCAGTAATAGATCTCTGTATAAGACATTGAACAGAAAAGGTTCATACAGGGTCCCAACTCCCACAACTGCAGTCACCATGTAGGCAGAAGAAACAGTTACCTGGATAATGCCATATCCCCATGGCAGGAAAAGAATCCATGTTCTACTTTTCCCAGTGGGACAGGATGAAAGAAAACAAAACTATCCATAGCAAGAGCGAAAGAACAAAAATCCTGGCACCAGGCGATCCTCATCCAGATGGAGCACATAGTTACAACAAAGTAAACACGTGACCCACTATCCAGGCATGGCCAAAAAGCCCCCCTAAGGGAATGCTGGATGAACTGGTTCTAAGAGCTTGCTTACCATCCAGAGTGTAGACTGTAAAGTTGAGGATCCCCACTACAGACCACACCCAAGCAGGTGCATGCTGTGACCTGGTACTGAAGCGTGAATGTCAGGATCAGAGTATGCCCTAAGTAGAAAATGGAATACAACCAGTAGAAAGCCAGAAATCTTTATCCCACTGGGAGCTGACCAAGCAGAAAGTACCTTTACTGTAGTGCTCCAAAGTGGATGCATGACATTCAGACAAAGTGGATTGGTGTCCACAGCACTGTAGTTATCTAATTCCTTGTGGTTCACAGAAAACACTGTCAGGCTTCCACCTCTTGGCACTCCATTGCTCTCTTGTTGCATAATGCCTTTTCTCCCCTCTTTGCCTTATACTTATCAAAGCCGCCTAGCCGCTCCAGGCACATGTCATTGTAACCAGCCATGACAACTGGAAAACTGAGTGACCACTCCACAGTGGCTCTCAGGCACCACATGGAAAGGACAAGACTGGGGAGGACTGGGCCAGCAGGGAAAGCCTGCAATCTTATTTTGAAGACTAAATTCTTCCACATTGAAATCTACAGGTCCAAAGTAATTTCCAGAGCAAGTAGCAAATGATAATAGCAGCACTTATTTTCACTTTCTTAAGCATGTTTCCATGAGTTATTGTATAGGAATGAACACCATGCTTGCAAGGACAGTTACTGATTCTTATCACATTAAAAGGAAATGCTGAGAACAGGACAGTCTCCTGGCAAGCCTAGAGATGTTTTGTGACTTAGGGGCAAGCCCCCAAGTAACTCAGTGTTCCAGAATGAGATATGATTGGTCACTCCTTAGTAAGCAGTTGTTAAACATCGATGCTTGGTGCTTCTTCATGGAGGTTGTGGGGAAAGAACAAGTGAGGAAAGAACACATGGGGAAAAGCATGTGGCAATCCTTATGCCTACAGCCCTCCTAAGTCATTACTTTAACTCTCCATACCTGTTGTTGTGTATCACGTTAATAAATAGCCCTTGCTGAGGGGGCTTAGGGCCATCCTGCACCTCTGCTTAGCCCACCTCTTGCAAGCTAGCACTTCAATCCAGGTCATGCCAGGTTCTTTCCAGCAGGGCCGGGAGGTGTAGCATCCCTGGAGGCAACATGTTATCCCACTTAATTCTTACAACAGATATTAGTATTAGCCATTTTACTGACGACAAGGATGAATGACACAGAGGCCACGTGTTCTGATACCAGAACCCCCCTCCCCATGGGCCCTATGCTGCTGCACTTCCTCACCAGGTACTAGCCCCAACAATCCTGTGGGTTCCCTCCCCGTGGCTTGATCGAAGTGA
Organism: Perodicticus potto; assembly: GCA_963574655.1. Taxonomy (NCBI): domain Eukaryota; kingdom Metazoa; phylum Chordata; class Mammalia; order Primates; family Lorisidae; genus Perodicticus; species Perodicticus potto. The sequence goes on along the minus strand of CAUYRH010024095.1, from coordinate 12,593 downwards.
GAGGATGAAGAAAAAGAAAATGCAAGAGACACAGAGAAAGTGTAAGAGTTTAGCTGGGTCAGGAGACTGCATGCCTTTCTTCTTTGTGAGGCTTAGCACACATGCAGCATGCTGCCCCAGGCTAGCTCCGTTTTTACTTCATAACCATTGTTTTAATCATAAACCTCATGAGGGCAAACAATTCTCATATGATTCTTCCTATGCTTGCCTTTTTCTAACTAAACTATTTTTTTAACTAACTACATTAATTGGATGGATTTACTTTTTACTTTTATTGTTCTAAGGCATTTATGATCTTTTTAAATTAAATCATAGCTGTGTACATTAGTGCAATCAAGGGGTACAATGTGCTGTTTTCATATACAATCTGAACTATTTTCATCAAACTGATTAACATAGCCTTCATGGCATTTTCTTAGTTATTGTATGAAGACATTTGTATTCTGCATTTAGTAAGTTTCGCCTGTACCCTTCTAAAATGCCCCGTAGGTGTGGCCCCATCAATTATCCTCCCTCCACCCCAACCTTGCCCCTCCACTCCCCTCCCTTGCCCCTTTCCCCATATTCTTGTGCTATAGTTGGGTTATAGCCTTCATATGAAAGCTATATATTAGCTCCATAGTAGTGCTGAGTACATTGGATACTTTTTCTTCCATTCTTGAGATACTTTGCTAAGAAGAATATGTTCCAGCTCCATCCATGTAAACATGAAAGAGGTAAAGTCTCCATCTTTCTTTAAGGTTGCATAATATTCCATGGTATACTTGTACCACAACTTATTAATCCATTCATGGATCGATGGGCATATGGGCTTCTTCCGTGACTTAGCAATTATGAATTGGGCTGCAATGAACATTCTCGTACAGATGGCTTTGTTATAATGTGATTTTTGGTCAGCTGGGTATATACCTAGTAAAGGAATTATAGAATCAAATGGTAGGTCAATTTTTAGATCTTTAAGTATTCTCCAAACATCCTTCCAAAAGGACCGTATCAGTGTGCATTCCCACCAGCAGTGTAGAAGTGTTCCCTTTTCTCCACATCCATGCCAACATCTCTGGTTTTGGGATTTTGTTATGTGGGCTAATCTTACTGGAGTTAGGTGATATCTCAAAGTAGTTTTGATTTTCATTTATCTGATGATTAAGGATGGTGAGCATTTTTTCATGTGTCTGTAGTAAAAATTCTAATATGCTCTCAAATTATTTTTACCTAAACTTGGCTCTGTGCTTTCATCAAATATTTCAAAGAAAAAAATGGATTGAGAAAAAATCAAGTTGTGGCTAATACATAGTTTATGTCTGCCTTCCAAATGAAGCTGAAAGCCTCTACGAGGCTAAGTCACTGTCATTCAAATCATTTTATCATCAGCATCTTAGGTATATGTCTGTCATGTTCTAGACATGGACACATCCTTGAATAAGTGAATAACCAGACTCTTTGAAAAAAAGACAGCCTGAGAAAGAGTGACACCCCATCTCTACTAAAAATAGAAAAACAAGCTGGGAGTTGTGGCAGGCACCCCAGCTACTTGGGAGGCTGAGGCAGGAATATCCTTGAGCCCAGGAGTTTGAGATTGCTGTGAGCTATGACACCAGGGCACCTGGAAGGAAAGAAGGGAGGGAGGGAAGGAGGAAAGGGAAACTGTGTTGTGAATGGGACCACTACTAATTTGGAAGTTTCTTCTTCACTGTTGAAGAACAAAACGTTGATACTCGAGGAACTCGAAGCAACAGTATCAGGGGACTGAGGGTGGGATAACACGCTGCCAGAAAAGTGCTCGTATGCTGCAGCCAGATGCAGGATTTGAAAAACACAGTATTATACATGGGAAGGATATAATTGATGAAATAAAACAAAATGAAGGTGGTTGCCAGAAGAAGGATGGTCTTTGTGGCTTTTGCCTCAGGGGAGAGTCTGTGGGAGGTGTGAATATGCCTCTCTCTGGTGGTGTCTGTGTAGAAGAAGGACCAAGTAGACACTGGCCCCAGCCATGAGCGCCATGAACACAATATCTGGGAAAGTCAACAGAGTTGTGTATTTTATAGCAGATCTTGTTTCTGGATTTGTAGAGGAGCAGAGCCCATAATTCCGTGTCTTAGTAGCATTGTGGCTGTGCTGAAGGGCCTCTACGTACCTAGGAACCAATATATTCACTAGCAGGTTGGAGATCCAGCAGAGAAAGTAGGAGAAGCTGGCATTCTTCAAAGCTGCATCTTTCAATTTCATCCACCCCCCAGAATTAGGGCTGATAGTGATGGCCTGAAAATTGCTCAAGTGGCAAGTAATACAGAGAGAAAGGCCTCGGCCCGTTCTGTGCGTATAATAGAAAAGTTTACAAGCCATATTTCCTAGAACTTGTGTCATTCCCCAGATAAATATTATATGAGGGATCCCCTTGAAGAAAAGAAAGAAGAAGTTGGCCACAGCCAGATTGGTGAGGATCAGGTGTGTGGGCCTGGGTGTCTGGTCAGTGCAGGCTGTGGAGGTGGAGGTTAAGAGAAGAAAGGTGTTCCCCAGGACCCCAATCCCAGTCTGGAGCACAAACAGTAACTTCAGGATCAAATCACCAGAAGTCATGGTCATGGGATCATGGAAGATATTCAGAAATGAGCGTGAAGGCCAGGCACAGTGGCTCTCGCCTGTAATCCCAGCACTCTGGGAGGCCGAGGCTCGTAGATTGCCTGAGCTCAGGAGTTAGAGACCAGCCTTAGCAAGAGCAAGATCCCGTCTCTAAAAATAGATGGATATTGAGGCAAGCGCCTATAGTCCCAGCTGAGACAAGAGGATCACTTCAACTCAAGAGTGAGGTTGAGGTTGAGTTGTGGTTACTGCGAGCTATGATGCCATGGAACTCTACCGGAGGCAAGGAAGTGAGACTCTATCTTAACAAAAAAGAAAAGAAAGATAAAAGCCTGAAGGTCACAGAGTTAGAACTGAGAGTAACAGCACCAGTCCCAGATGTGCTCCAATATTCCCAGTTCTGACAGGGCCTCCTGGGCCCTCACTAACTCTTCTTTGTGAGGACAGCAGTTACATTTACAAGGAGGGGAATTTACACTGCTGAGCTCAGAGCTGCCACTCAGAGTGGCCAGCCTGGCCTGTTTATATTTACACTCACGCTGCCATGCAGGATGGGGCAGTGTTTATCTGTTTCTGGAATCCTCAGTGCACATGTTCAGGGCACCATCCACAAGGAAGGCTTTATCTGTCATGTCACAGTGTGTCTGAAACAACCTGTGTGCGGAGTTGGTTTTCAGTCCTTGGATATAGAAAGATTAACTGACCTGGGTCACTGTTCCTAAGAGCTCAGAGTCTACAGTGGGAGACACATAAAGAAATACAACAATAGCAAAATGAAAATCATGCCATGGATGAAGGATACATAGAGTGTTATGGAAACAGGTATCAGGGGTTGTAGCATTAGTGGCTCTATGGTTGAATACACAAATTTCATTTTTTTAACTTAGTGTATTTTTCCCCCAACTTATTTAACTAATGCTTATGTATATCAGATGTAATAAAATAATACAAAAAGATACAGGGTGTACATAACGTTCATGTGCAATTTACAATGTAAAACTAACTAGAAAAAAGAGTTAATCTACACCCCTTCTCATTTATCATCCTACTCCTCAGAGATAACCATGCATTTCAAGTACGGATTGTTCCTCAGATTTCTTCATGCTCTTGCAAAATGTGTGTGTTTCAGCAATCTGCAATAAATATAGGACTAAATAAGGTGCTTATGTTTAGAAATTTAAAGCTTTCTTCCTCATAATTCTTGGTCAAAGAAAACAGTTATACTGGCAACATGACATTCAGAAGATAATATACCATGATCATGTGAGACTTATGCCAGGAATGCAGGGCAGTTCAATATTGTAAAATCTAATAATAGATGATATTGAGAAACTTCATATGATGTCTCCATTAATGCTAAAAAAAGTCTTTGGAAAAATCAACAGCATGAATTAAAAAAATATTCAGATACAGGAGTGGATGGATATTTCCTTAGCAAGATTACGTATGTCTATTCTAGTGCTTCATTTATGCTTTGCTTTACAAATATGCACTGAAGACCATTGCTTGAATTAATAATTATCATCATCCTGTAAACATGAGTCAATGTAATTATACAAGAGAAAATAAGTTAGCATAAAAACTCAGAGACAAGAAAAGTCTTTGTAGATGACACAGTCGTATAATAACACAGCACTAGAGAATCAGTGTTAAAAATTAACTCAATTAATATGTTAATTTAGGAATGTAGTGATCTATAACATTAACATACAGAAATCAATAGCTTTCATATGCACAAATAATAATCAGTTCTGGATGAAATAGAACACCCTATCTACAAAACCAATCAAAAGACAATGTTTAGGAATACAATTAGGAAGAAACATAAAAAAGCTTGATGAGGAAAAGTCTCAAACACCCCAAGAGGACATAAAAGTAGTTCTGGTCAATGGAAGTTATCTCTCATTCCTGGGAAGAATATAAAAATATCATAAAGACATCAGTCTTCCATAAGTTAACATAAACATTTAATAGGCCACATAAATATAACCACAATCCTTTCTCTTTTTTTCTTATTTTTTTTTTACTTTTTGTTCTTATTTTCTTTCTTACCATTCAGACTGTGTTATCTCCCTCTTATCCCCCCAAAGGGAGAGAAGAACGATCATCAATGGCAAGTGGCAACTGCAGTGAAGCAACACCAAGAGCCGGCTTCAAGCTCAGGAGAGAATGCTGTACCTCCTCCTTGTGGTTTCCGATGCTTTACACATCCAGATAGACCTCTCTAGTAAAGAACTATAGAAATGGTCCCTGAAAACATAGTCTTCACAATCTTTTCTCTAAAACCAGATGAGTTGCTTGATACTAAAAATAAAATGGAAAATAATCTGCAAGGTTAGGAAGGTATAACAAAAGCGCTATAAGCTATGAAACAGCTCTCCCAGATACTAGAACATACTGCAAAGTCTCCACATTCAAAGTGTTGCACCTGCACACACACAGGCAAGCAGAACAGAGCAGGATCTAAATTTTTAAAATGAAACCATCTTTATAAAAATTAGAAAAAAATATGGGTAGGCCAGGAGCGATGGTTCATGCCTGTAATCCTAGTACTCTGGGAGGTGGAGGCTGGTGGATTTCCTGAGCTCACAGGTTCAAGACCAGCCTGAGCAAGAGCAAGACCTCATCTCTAAAAATATCTGGGCATTGTGGTGGACACCAGTAGTCGTAGCTACTTGGGAGGCTGAGGCAGGGAGAATCACTTGAGCGCAAGAGTTTGAGGTTGCTGTGAAGTATGATTCCATGGCACTCTACCAAGGGTGACAAAGTGAGACTCTGTCTAGAAAGAAAGGAAGGAAGGAAATAAAGAAGTGAGTGAGGAAGAGAGGGAGGAAGGAAGGAAAGAAAGAAGAAAGGAAGGAGAAAAGAAAAGAAAAAAGAAAAGAAAAGAAAATAGAAAAAAATATGGGTGAATTCTTCTATAACCCAGACATGGGGAAAGGCTTTCTAACTAATTCAAAATAAAAAACCAATAAAATATTGATAAAGTTAACAACTTTAAGAAATGTTAAGAAAAAAAGCATTCATGATCAAAACACTGTGATAAAGCACAATTTCTGCTTCCGGTGCAGCTGAGAAAATCCAACTGAACCACTTTTCCTGCAGATAATAACCAGAGGCTCTGGACAAAATATAAAACATGACTATCTATATAGCTCACCGGAGTTCACTAGTGAATGAGCAGAAGCAGGTAGGTCTGGAAGGAAAGAAGGGCGAGTTCTGCACTTTTTAAAATGACTCTAATCCTAAGGACAGCTGTGGTTGACAGCCCCCAAAGTGACTAAGGCCCAAATGGATTCCCATAGTCCCATTGGTAGAAAAAAACAAGGAAGGAGTTCAGGACAAGTGTTGAGGCTGCAGAGGGGAAAGTGGTAGGAAAAGAGGCTAAAAGAGGGGACCGTGAGTTTTAGGTGTGACTTTCATGCATGTCTCTGACTGATGCCTGAATGCACATATGGATGCTGAGCCACTCATGGGAGCCTAAAGTAACTGGGCTGAGACTTCAGAATATGGAGTTTGAGTTTAGCCAAATTACCTGTCTGCCGAAAGAGCAATAATCTGTGCTATTGTGTTTCTGTCATGAAAACATTACTGGATTCAGTTTCTACAGTATCCATGGACACAACCCTAAATTATTAAACACATACACAAATAGGCAAATGTGACCCATATTCAAGGTAAAAATCAGTGGAGAATAAACCCAAGATAGTCCAGATAGGAAGATTAGCAGACAGTGATCTTAAGGCAGATTTTATAGCTGTGATCAAGGGGATAAAGAAAAATAAGTGAGGAGAAACAGTAACTACATAGGAAACCAAGTGAAAATTCTTGGTTTTCAAATAATAAACCAAATAATAAACATTCAAAGTTTAAAAATCACTAAATATGACAGAAATATCAAAGCTTAAGAAAATAGCTTCCAGCTCAGTGCCCTTAGCACAGTAGTTACGGCGCCGGCCACATACACTGAGGCTGGGGGGTTCAAACCCAGCCTCGGCCAGCTAAACAACAATGACAACTGCAGCAAAAAAATAGCCAGGTGTTGTGGTGGGCACCTGTAGTCCCAGCCACTTGGGAGGCTGAGACAAGAGAATCACTTAAGCCCAAGAGTTTGAGGTTGCTGTGAGGTATCATGATGCCACTGCACTCTTTTGATCGTGACATAGTGAGACTTTCTCAAAAAACAAAAAAAAAAAAAAAAAAAAAAAAAGAAAGGAAAGAAAATAGATTCCCCAATGAAAAAGTATAAAAATTGGACAAAACATTAAAAACCAGTTAGATAGAATATATCTAGAAACAGAAGCTAGAGGATTGTATATACTTGAATGATTCTCTAATTTTATATATATATGAGCAGCAGCTCACGCTTGTAATTCTAGCACTCTGGGAGACCAAGGTGGGTGGATTGCCTGAGCTCACAGGTTCTAGAGCAGCCTGAGCAAGTGCGAGACCCCATCTCTAAAATAGCTGGGTGTTGTGGTGAGTGCTGGTAGTCCCAGCTACTTGAGAGGCTGAGATAAAAAAAATAGCTTGAGCCCAAGAGTTTGAGGTTGCTGTGAGCCACGATGCCATCGAACTCTACTGAGCAAATCAACTTCTCCCCATTAATTTGGGGGAAGGATTAGCAGTTGTGGGGGAAGCTGATCTAGAACACAAAGAGTTGTAACAACCAAACGTAATGTGGTTCTTTACTATATCCTGGCTTGACAGAGCTTCTTCAAAAGACACTTTGGGGAATTATTAAGGAAGTTTGAATACAGATCAGGCAGTATATGATATTAAGGAATTACTGTTTTTGTTATATCTCATGGTAACTGAAGCCATGAAATGTTCTCTGCAGTGAGATCTGAGAGGAAAGGCCTGGGGAGTGAGGGAGGGAGGGAGGGAGGGAGACAGACAGACAGACACAGACACAGAAATAGAGGTGTTGCTAACAGGGGAATCACCCACATCTCAGCCTAGAACCCTTACAAGCAAGCTCTCTACCACGGCCCCCCAACATTGCCTGTGCCAGAGCCCCTCAAATGATAGTCAATGGCCATCAGGAAGGAAACCATGGTTGTCCAGAATGGCCTCAGCACGTGGACAACTGGGAGACTGGAGCCAGGGGCTGACATACAGACTGATACAGCCTTTACCTCACTACCTAACCATGAGCCTGGACATGAAGTTGTGTCCACCTTTTCCTAACCTTGGTCTAGAGGACACAGAGAAGGATCTTGAGGCTTAGGAAGGCCATGGGGAATCCTGACAGGGATATTTTAGAAGCTGGGACTACCTGCCTCAACTTAGCCTGTATTTGCTACCTTTGGGTTTGTCTCACATTAAAATTCCCTACATAGTTTCCCCTCTCTGGCCACCAGGCTTCATCCTCCTCTCACTCTCAGAACCTCCTATCAGCATGTGCCATTGAGTGGGCACAGGCAGGGTCAGCCTCCTCATTTCTCACCCTCCAACACCAAAGTGTCACTGGGCATAGACCAGAGAAAGGAGACTGTGCCTAGAGAACTGTTGCATCAATAGGTTTCTTCATGGATCACCGCCACAGGGCTCAGAGGGATGGTGGCCCGAAACATCCTGGCTTTGTGCCCTGTTTTCTGGGGCTCCAGCCAACCAGCATCACCCTCCTTGGACAGATGAAATGAGCCAAGCCAAGTCTTTGAGATAATACGTCAGGGATTTGTTTTTAGGATACTTCAGAACAGAATCTGTAGGACCAAGATTTTTGGTTTCTATCAGAGATAATTAACAAAGATATTGAAATAATTTTGAAAATAAAATGATATATCCTGGAGCTGAAAGATTAAACTGAAAAACTGAAAAATGATTTAGAATGTCTCGATAACAGAATTTATCAAGCAGAAGAAATATTTAGTGAGCTTGAAGACAGACTATTTGAAAATACACAGAGAACCTGTAGTCCCAGCTACTTGGGAGGCAGAGGCAAGAGAATCACTTAAGCCCAAGAATTTGAGGTTGCTGTGAGCTGTAATGCCACGGCACTCTACCAAGGGTGACATAATGAGACTCTGTCTCAAAGTATATATATATATACACAGAAGAAAAAAAGAAAGAATTTGAAACAATGAAGTACACTTACTTCAAAAATAGGCTCAAAATTGCAAGTCTGGGCATTATTGGTCTTAAAGAGGATGTAGAGAAAGAGTTTGGGGTAAAAAGTTTATTCAAAAAAATCACTATCTGAGAACTTGAACTCAAGGACAAAGAAGACAATAACATTCAAAAGAGCTGAAATACACAGTGCAGCAGACTTGTCAGGGGAAACCTTATAAGCCAGGATGGAGTGGGATGACAGAGTCAAAGTACAGAAGGAATAAATCTCTCTGGGAAGAGCAGGGTGGACATATTTATCTGGTCCAAAATGGGTTGAAAGAGTTAGGAAAGGAGAGGAGACTGTCTTGGTGTTTTCATGGTGTTAAGGGGTGGGACAGGAGTGAGAGCTCCCAGACATGTTTTTAATTTCCCAACTGCACCAAGCAGGGAGTGGCCATGCTTCTCAACAGAGTGACCAAGTGTGGAGCAGAAGGAGACAGGGAGGTTAGGGCTAACAGCTGCCAGCAATCAGACATCCAAAATAATGAATCTGTTTCATTTATTTATTTATTTATTTATTTTCAGCTTTTGGCTGGGGCTGGATTTGAACCCATCACCTCCGGTATATGGGGCCAGTGCCCTACTCCTTTGAACCACAGGCACCACCCCTGAATCTGTTTCTGTATCACAGAAATTCAAATGAGCTAATTTTGAATGGCTCTAATTTTTAGAAGCTGAGTACATATTTCATTCAGGAGTAATGTTTTATGGCCATGTGAAAACCATTAAGTGTAATAAGATTTAGCATTTCTCTTACATGCAGGTAGGAGGAGTGGGAAAATCATTGGGGAACACTATTATATTTGGCAGTTTATCATAAAGTCAAAGAAAGGCATACTCAAATGAGTAAATGTGTCCGAAATAAAGATTTCTCCCAAAACATTCATAGCAAATCTATCCATAATCACCTGTATAGAGAAACTACCCTAATGTGATCAGCAAGAGAACGAATCAATCAAATATGGTATACTCATAAAATGGAACACCTCAGCAACAAAGAAGGAACTACTGATGATGCACAACAACAGAGTTGGATCTCAGAAGCATTCCACTGAGGACAAGAAACCAGACACAAAGGAAATTATTATGGTGAACCTTTATGTGGTTCAAAGTAATGACGATAAAGGTCAAAAGAGTATTTCCTACTCATGATAAACTATGAACCAGGAAGGAGCATGAGGTCCTTTCTATGGAGATGGAAACAGAGTCTATCTTGCTAGCATAGGTGGCAGCCCAGGACTATACTTATGTGCACATTCATCAAGCTATTTATTAAATGTACACATTTTATGATGTGTGAATTACTACTTAATGTAAATGAGGTAAAACACAACTACATTGCGCAGGAATGTATATAAGATGGTGAAACTATAAGACAACGAGGAAGCCATTGCTGCAAATGTGATGACAGTTGTCTTTAGGAGGGACAGAGGAAATGTGACTGAGAAAGGACACTTGGGGCCTACAGAGCATCAGAGACATTCCGCCTCTTGGGCTGAGATGTATTTTCACTACACAGATGTTCAACTTGTAGATATTCATTATTCTGTGCCTTGGGATGTTTTACTTTTAAAGTTTTGTTAGAGAAAAGTCACTGTTAAAATATTTTTTTCAAAAGTTAAAGGAAAGTATCCTATGATCATCACAATACCAAATCTAATAATCAATACTAATGGTTTGCCAACACTAACAACCAATATCAACCAAGACCTTGTAAAACCTTTTTATAAGAATCAACAGTAATTTATTTTTTAAATGCTTAAATTTTTTTTAACTTAATAAATATTAGCTACCAAAACTCTACAATTAATATCAAATTGAATGGTAAAACTTTAACTATGTTGCCTAGTTGTTCAGCAATGAAGCACACACATGTGTCATCACTATTTCTGCTAAACTCTGCTAGGTATCCTCACCAGCACAGTGCACAAATAATAAAACATAATGGGTTTAAAAATTGGGAAATTTTACCAAAACTGTCATTATTAGCAGGTAACATATTTTCTTTCTTTCTTTCTTTTTTTTTTGTAGAGACAAGAGTCTCTCTTTATCGCCCTGGGTGGAGTGCTGTGGTGTCACACTGCTCACAGCAACCTCCAGCTCTGGTAACATATTTTCTTACACAGAAAGACATAAAAATCTTCAGATATCATAGAATAATGAGGAAGTCCAGTAGGATTGCTGAAAACATAAAACACATGTAACTTCAGTAGAGCACTGGGCACCAGCAAGCAGCAGAACATTTTTGACAGTAACAATGACCATAAGGGAAATTGAAAGACTTGTACCACTTTACCGGAAGATCTTGAAGAGGACTAGATTAAAGGAAGAAGTAGATGAGTCAATGAATAAGGCTTAATATGACAATGATATTGGGCTCCAATAAATAAGTCTGTCAATTATCAACATTCAAACATCACAGAGCATGCAAGAACTGAGGGCATATTACTCCTGTGAACATCGGAAAAAATTGCTGAAACGTGATTACACCCGTAAAAGATAAACAGATAAATAAAAGAAAAAGACCTGAGCTTAAGTATCAAATCCATTTAACCACAGACATAAATAAGCATCTAATTATTGACATTTGCATTACAAACCCTAATATAAGCGTGAAAACACTGACAATGTAGAAATTATAGGACTGAATAGATTTAGACATAAATGGGGCAAAGGAAAAGGTAGTGTAAGAACAAAAATCTCATTATTTTACACTACGAAGGGAGGTAAATAGTACCTAAACTGACTTATCCAGAAAAAATAGAAGAATAATTATGGCTAAAGTGTATAAAGAAACACCCCCCAAAATCCACTAATTCTGGGCAGCAGCAGGAAAGAAAGGGGAAGGTGGAACTATAGGAATTACATCATTACTCAGAGCAGGGACTCAGAATTAGGGTAGAAGCACTTTCAGAAGTGACAAACGCAGTCATTTTTGTTGTCTATGCTGCCTTGTCCCCAGGATGGTTCCAAAACACAAATTTGGGGGTGCCTGAGGGGTGTGTGGGGCTTAAAGGGATTCACAGGGCTCCTGCCAGGACATGAGAATAGCATCATGTCACACTGTTCTAATATCTCTGTCACCCCCCACTCCAGGCAGAGCTTGTGCCCTTAACAGTGAAACACTGGAGCTCAGGGTGGAGCACGAATATGACAGATGGCATCACTGTGAGCCTGAGGGAGAAGAGAACTTGGAAATGAGAATCCACTTTGCGGCCCCTGATAGGGCCAACCCAGAGCAGTTTGGAAAATGTCTTGTCTACCCTCTTGTGCACAGAGCCCACTGCAGTGGCCTCGGGAACGTTTTCCTCCCAGCTGCACCTGGTGCTGATTAGTTCATGTCTGAATAATCCCCAGGACCTGCTGACTTTTCCTGGAACAAACATTTACAGCTTCTTCCCAAGTGCCCCACTGTCCCTCTGGTGAAGAGCCTTGCAGGTGACATGGTAATTGCAGCTCCAGGGGGAGATGAAGTCAGGGAATGACAAGACCCACACCTGCTTGGGCTCCATATAGCTGGTTTCTACTGATGGCCACAGTCCCACTGCCACTTCCAGCGTGAGACCTTTCCTGGTGAGTGTTTTGTGATGGCTCAGACCCCAGACACTTGGAGGGCAGGTGAGGAGCCCAGCAGGACAGAGATTTCCCTCAGGCCTCAGCACAGCTTCACCTAGGCCATGGGCTGCTTCTGAGCTGAAGGGTAAAGGGGAGGTGAAGACGGAGACCCCACGGCCATGGGTACCCAGGTTCAGAGGGGTAGACATCGCTGAGGCTGGACCCAGCCTGGGGTGGAGGGTCCTGTGCCCTGCCCTACTCTTTCCCTTTAAGGTGACACTGTCCATCACCTGGACTCCCAACAACTAGACTTGGAAAAGTTGAGGCATTTGGTATTTAGA